>PNEQ01084947.1:30199-112984 GCA_003012365.1 Medauroidea extradentata
TATATATATATATATATATATATATATATATATATATATATATATATATATATATATATATATATATATATATATATATATATATATAAAGCAAAACCAGTGAGTTTTACCTACTGCAGATTGCAACATATTAACTTATATGAGCGCAACGAAAGTATTTAGTTTGCTTTCGACTGCTGCCTACATGAGAATATGGATTTAACTATCGCAACTGGAATGCATAGAGACACTGAAAAATCTTAGGAAACGTTGGCTGTTATATTCCAGCTTGTTATTAATAACAGTAATGGTTTTTGTGTAGGTATTGGAAGGGAAAGGAAAAATTCGCGATTTCAATGATCTGCATGGTTGAATCCACTGGTCTATGTAAACTCAGGCGCCGTCTATTTGTTCGTCGTCTGTTGTTCCAGTGAGTATCGGCTAGCGGACAAATGGTCGAGGGTTGAGTGAACACAGGACAATGGATTCTAGCGTGTAGGTAATAGAAATAGTGTATTTTTTTCCGTAGGTATTGTCTATCGTAGTTGGGGTTACGAACTTTTCGCGAACATTATTTTCCCTCTGTTTGTTTCAACGCCTTACGCGCAAATTTGCAGTTCTGTTTCATAGTCAGTGATTAATGTTTTTAACACTCACGTGTCTTGAGGTTTTACCCGCAAATTACATATGTTTGGTGTTGCAGTAACCTTATAGTGATTGGAGCAGCCAAATGAAAGATGCCACTTCACAACGACACGCTACCAATAACCATGAAGCAGTCATGTCGATACACTAAAAAAATGTGTAAAATTTACACATTACAAGTCCTTGTAAAAGTACAAAGAATAACCTTGTAAAATTATTAGTCTATGAACTTACAAATGTAAACTTTGTAATACTACAAAGGAATTCCTTGTACCTGTACAGACAGTTCCTGCACTGTAAATTATTTCGTAAAATATGTCAAGGCACTTCTTTGTAGTTGTACAAACTTTTGTTAATGTTGAAAATATTCCTTGTAAAATTATTAGTTTATAACGTTTAAAGAATTTTTGTTTGCAAAAAAACTTAGGAAAAAAATGTGTAGTCTTTAAAAATCTTAAGTTCGCTGGAAATTACTTATGCAAAGATCACAACCTCGGAAAAGTATTTTCTGGAATAAAGTGAATACTTATATTAATTGCGTATTTTAAAAGAAAAATTATTACTGAATTTTACATTGAATGTATACAAATAAATAAAGTCTAAGTAACGTAGGAGCCACGGTGGCCTAGGTGCGGGGGGTTCTGGATTCGATTCCAGGTCTGGCTGGGTGTAAATTTGTGTTTGTGCATTTGGGTCTCAAAAATTGTCACTATACAAACTGTCTCACGTAAAGTGCTGGGGTCACTCGAATGAAGTCATATTAAAGGGGGGAATATTTGATGCAGTGATGATGCGGAAGCTTCCGCATTGCCACTGCACCAAACATTTTTATTACATAATTAAAAAAAAAACCTATAAGATGCATGGATTCTATGCATCGGGAGAGTGGTTCAAAATTTAACACCTCGCGAGATTTTCTTCTGTTTTTTTCAAAATAATCTCTTGTATACGTCCTACATTCAAAATTTATTTTATAATTAAGTTCAGTGTTATTTATGAAGTGCAACGAACATTTAAAATTATTTTTTTCCTTATTGAAAGTACAACTACAAGGCTAGTCCTTGTAATTTTACAAACATATACCTTGTATTTAATTACAAGGATAACCATTGTAGTTTTACAAGGAATTTCTTTGGCAACTGGGTTTCCAAGGCATTTCTTTGTAAAAGTACAAACATTTTTTGTTACAGTGTATGCACGTAAGGCACTGAAAAAAACTGGAGCCTAATTCTTTTCGCGATAGTTCTTGGCTCTAGTTGTTGTTTTTAGAAATACGCAGTTATAAACGTACAGCTTTAAAAAAGAACGTGTGTGACAAATCCCACAGTTGAGGTTTCCGGAAGACAGGCGCGTAGAACTATATACCCTTTTTTTCGGCAATAGTTTAAATGTAACAGCCATACTGTGTGGTATGTTCCCTCAAAACTTTGTTAAGGTACTCCAAGAATTAAAGTTAGGAGTGTATTTTATTTGTAATGAGTCATATGTGTGTACCAACATCTATGGATTTACAGATAGTTCTGTGTATTATATTTTTGAGGGATTGCAGTTAATAATTACATTAAGATATGTGCATGTTTAACTTATGTAATATTTTGTACCTAACTTTAATAGTATTGCCGAAATTCTAAGTACTTATGACAAAATATTTAAATATTAATATCTCAAAATACCATTTTTGCGTATGTGCCCTTCTTCAAGAAAAAAATCCTCAATTCGATGACTAAAGCACACATATTGCATGTCCATGCAAATCGTAGAATTAATGTTTATTACAATTTAGTTTTGACTTGCTAGCAAAGATAACTTGTTCGTGATGAATGTTATAGATGTAACAATGGAAAAAAATACACATATTATTATCCGTTAACTATTAGTTGTGAAGAACATGCAATATTCTTTTACAGTTTCTCAAAATGGACACACAATATTTGTGCTTTAAACCATCGAATTGTTCACGTGTGAAACAAATTGCTTTCTCTAATAATATTAATAATACTTATAGTAAAAGCAATAATATTCATAATAATAATGAACTACTGGTTATCGGAGACTTCGGTGACCTTAACATTTTTCGCGATTTTCCAGTGTATATAGGCGTGCGGAAAGTTGGCAAGTTCTAAGACAAAATTTCACCCTACAATAATATTCCGTTATAACGAGTTTTCGAACTACCTGTATCTAGTGTCAAAATCCTTCAGCGTTAGTATTTCTGCTTGTACAAAAAGAATGACTGTAATAAACTACAAAAGCAAGTAATAAAAATATGTTAAATAAATTTTACAGTAGCTCAGTATCTATGAATACAAATAAATTGAAAGGTAACGTATGTACAATAATACATTGAAACTTTAAAACACTCCACACCTGTCCTAATTTACTCTAATATGTTGCTAGCACCAAAAAAAAAAGGCACGACTAAAAACTATTCGAACAAAATATTGACTCTTATCTCAGCTTCCATCTTGACTTACGGATAAAATTATCCTTTCAAGTTTGATACAACCAACACCTGAAGTTGGTCGAAAGCTTTCGGTTAATTCTAAGGCAACAACGTATGGAGGTACACATTCTTACATTTTGTGTGATGAAACAAACTGCAGTCAACGAGAAAACATTCGTGTAAAAAGAGATTAGATATGACTGAAAATGTGTTTTTCACATCAACATTAAAACAGAAACTACGGACCACAACGAAGAAGAAATAAAAGCACGCCTGATGGTGCAGGAAGCCTTTTGCAAAATGGTATCTCGGCGGCTAAGCTCAAGGGAACGAATGCTTTTACGCAGTCTCCTGAGAGAAGGAAACTCGAGGAAGAGTGCATGTCAGATACATAAAAACTTCATATTGTGAGGAGGGGAGAGGAAACAACCAGGAATTAGCTCACGGCACGACGGCACTTCCAGTAACCAAAGAGGCTATAGTAACAAGGGCTGCGTACAGCGCGTGGGTTTACGTACGCTCAGATTTGTTCCAGGAAGACCAGTTTTTCTCACCGAAACTAAAACACACGGAATTCATAACAAGACTATTCTACTGTGCATATGGCGATGCTCTCAGCAAAAACTGTATACGTAGACCTAATCGGAGTTGTCGCGTTATTCCTATAAGTCGTTTTGCTCTAGCCTCTTGAATTCCCTTTTATGCAGGGTTTAATAAGCTACAGAGTTTATAACAATTGAAGAGTGGAAATGCTAAATGTTTTCAGTACCAAGGGGCGCGGTGGCTGAATGGTCAGACCATTCTTCTCCCACCAACACGATCTGGGTTCGATTCCCGTTGGGATCAGTCGCCGGATTTTCGCATGTGGGAATCGTCCGGACGATGCCGCTGGTCGGCGGGTTTTATCTGGGATCTCCCATTCCCCCACACCTTCATTCCAGCGCTGCTCCATACTCACCTCATGTTACCCCCCCCCCGCCCATTGTGCTCAAGACCTCGATGTTGAGCGCTGACCAAAATCCCTCAGTCTAAGTTCCAAAATAGACAAAATTTAATTTCTTACATCAAAACGAACTATGTGTCCAGTGCCTATGTTTTGATGTAAGACCTATACCCCAATAACTATCCTGATAGTTTTTATGATCATCGAAAGATAACCTGTCCTATATGCACGCATTTTTTGCGGCACTATTTGCTCTTTTACTCAAAAACATAATTTTTGGCACTTAGATCATTTAGTATTGCCACTCTCCAATTACCAATTTTTCAATTACACAGTTATAAGGTGTACAAACGAAAGAAAATTACTACACTGTAAAAATTTTACTAAATAGTATAGTTTTTTTGTATCCACAGTCGGTATTGGACACTTAACCATATATCAGCATGTAGAGAGAACAAATTATCAATATTGTTACTGTGTAAGTCTGGTAACGTGATATATATTTGAGTATTTCCTAAAATATATAGGAACGCTGATATTGATGTATGGCAATCAGTTTCGCCATAGGATCTACATTCTTTCTTAACACACTTACATCGGTGTGCTAAATTTACAAATTATTTCTTACAATGTAATTATCCTGCTAGCCGTGTTTGAATAACGAGAAAGATGGCCGAATTGCACCCTAAATGGAAAGAATGTGCTAATGGGTTAACCATACAGTGACAAGAAGACGTGCACAGCTTAGAGAAAGAATAAGTTCACTCTATTGAAATAAATTTACTGTAGACCAAAATGGCTGGCTAAGGAAGTTAAATAAAATTTCTCAACTGAAGAAATTTCTCATGTGCATACCCGAAACGTAGATACGCTCTGCATAGCGAAATTCGATCAACTATATAAAACTAAAAGAAGTGATACGTGATAAAAATCTATTATTAATTTACTTTATTACAAAGCACATGGCAAATACACGATTAATTTCTTGTAAGTTTTGTTTGTAGAATATGAGCAAAATTGAATTGATGTTTTAAAGAAATAGTTTAACTAACTAAATTTTGTATTTTAAGTGAACTTCACGTCCTGTTGACAGTGAGACCAGACGGTTACGCCTAAAATTACTTATTGGCAGAAACTAGGTGAGGAATCGGCCAAGACTAGAGATGATGGTTTATCGCGAAAATGTTTCGTGCCAACATACCCTTGAAAACACTGTAGCTTCTTGTGACATGTAGGAAAGGGGATTATATGTCGGACACAACGTAGCCACAGAATATTTAGGAATACAGAAGTGAAATCACCGGTAGGACAGCGAACTCAGTCACACACGCCAGCAAAATGGCTTCCCTGGCCAGCAACATGGCGGAGATGCCTACCGCCAATCAGCGTGAGGCGGCTGCCCTGCTAGCCGGCAGCAAGGCCAATAGGAAACCTGACATAACATGCAGTAGCCGAACAGTCACGGGGCTGGTATCGACAGCCTCGGACAGCCAATAAGTGTGTAAGTTCGCCCGTATCAAACGAGCCGCCACGCCATTTCACGTCTGTATTACTATTTAGTCTGTGACGTAGCTGTCCGCAGGCCAATATTGGGCATCAAATATTACAACAGCATGATTCTTATTGGCTAAGTTAAATAGGGCACTAGCTACGCGTACAAGTGAACGCCAGCAATCTTCTGGTAAGCTGAAAGTGTGATGAAACCAAGCAAATAGTCAAGTTTTCTCGCGATAAACCATCATCTCTAGCCATGACCAATGTTTAGGTGGCCACCTAGGCAGACATATTTCTCGGATGCAAGGCCTAGAAGTGCGGGAGCGGTAAGGACGACACAACACGCCCATCATGCCTCACCCTAGCCTCTATGCGAAGGTCAATGGACCAATGGTCTTCTCGCCGACAACGCCACTATGAGACATCAACAGGAGACCTTATCATTTTGTTACGTAATAATACAATTGAAGGTGTATTGTACCCTACACACCTAAACATTTTAAAAGATTCTGCGCCATAATTTTCATACATGAAAAGCACCGCAAGAACACCCATTGTCGCCATTTTCGGCCGCTAGGAAACATGCTCAAATGAGTTTTCGTGAAACTCAAGTGGGTATACACACATGTAAATGTACTTTGAATGCTGTTCCTGAGCCGACATAACCTATACGCGTTGAGTAATGTTCGAAAAATCTTGCAACGACCTAAGCTCAGCACGCCACTCGGCGGCCGGGGCAGGCGGCCACCTTAACAAACCGTCCCAATATTCGCATAGACGATTTCGGGAAGCAAAAAGAAAACAGAAGTCATGACGGCCGAAGCCAAGATTCTAAAGGTAGGTTCACACTTTAAAAACATTAGCAGAGAATTGTGCACGACCAGACGCCTTGTGCAATGTTAGTTCACAATTGCATTCTTACTGATACGTTAAGCCAATTGCATTTTTTCGATGAATTTGAAATATTACTTGCTGTATAAAAGTCGACTGAAGGCCACCGAAACATATTTGAAGTGGAATCGTATTTTGAGTTAATAGGAAATATAGAAACAAAGTTCCTATAAACTGCACAGAATAAAACATGGTTTACAATATAGAAAATTAGAATTTTTTATTCTAGCATTGCTTCGTTCTGGTATATTTTTGGAGGTTAAACCGACACGGCGGACCCTCACAAAATCCTTTGCTGTGATTGGTTGCTCTCCTATGCGCACGCTCAATGAATGAAATAATACAATTTCCTATGTCTGAATATCTATGAGCACGACAGCTTATTTTTTGGTGTTGAGAATCGGTAGGCAAGAATACATAGAGGTTAGTTCTTTTGTAAACTACCTATGTTCTATGCTTCCAGTTATGTTTTCAATTTTGAACGCACCTTAACTCGGGTCTTCCCTAATTCGAGCTCGACGTGTTTCCGTTGCGCTGCCTTGCTCGAAGTGGCGCGTGGAATTTGCTTTGTGTTTTTACTAATATTTTAGTGACTGTACACGTCCCTACCCGTATTCTACTGTCAAAATTAAAACAGATCCTTCTGACTGCCGTCAAAACTTACACCCACCACGGGGGAAAATGAGGAAGGTCGGAGGATATAACTTATATTCGGACCGTATTACGCTTAAAGGGAGAACTGCATTCAGAGACTTTAGTGAGTTTTATCATTGCACGCGTACGCAGTCTTTAATAGAGAACGGTGGAATGAAATCTATACCGCATGCTCCATGTAACGTCGAAAATATTTTTGATAGTAAATGTACTAAATAATATATTCATTTCCGGGATACATAAAGGTTTTGCGACAGTACAAATAGATAGAATTGCGAAACGTAACCCCGGTTTAAATAATGTATCGCTGGTCGTACTTGTTTATCGGATCGTTTGTCTTGAAAGTTTACAATCTAGTACTCTCTCTCCCCCATTATTATTAAGATATCTTATCCAGTAAATTACGTATTTAACTTATATATATATATTTCCGGACGCATCATTCTGAAGCAAACAACACCTCGATACTTCAACTTTTAGATAGATTATTGGCTAATCGAAAACAAATTTTTTGATTTTTAGTCATTTCCATTATGAGTCGAATTTTTAAAAATCTTAATTAATTATCGTAGACAGATATTTGTATAGAGTCTCCAATTGGGATGCAAATAGTCACAGCTAAATTGAAGATTCATTGAAAAAATGTGTATCAACTTAGAGAGTTCTAATTTAGAAATATCCGGAAATATAGATATCTACAACCGAAGTGAAAAGCAGCATTATATATTGACTGAGCGAAAAGGTGCCACGGTAATACGTTGGACTAGCATTCGGGAGGACTTGGGTATCGAATTTAGCTAGATGGAATTGTGTCGGACGATGCCGTTGGTCGGCGGGTTTTCTCGGGTATCTCCTGTTTCCTCCGCCCTTTCATTCCGGCGCTGCTCCATACTCACCTCATGTCACCCCTCACCAGCGCTAAAGACCTCGATGTAAAGCGCTGACCAAAATATCTTACACTCACTCACTCCATTGACAAATTACGCTGAAAAAAATACAGGTGGTAATTTCCTTTTAACCACCAATGTTTGCCTGCTAAAGATGTACATGTAAATTTACATAAACTGTGTGTATATGTATATAAATATAACACCGATGAATAGAAGTGTTAATGTTAAATAATGAATGTATGGAAAGTTGTTTTCCTTACATCAGTGGTAACGTTGATAAACATTTTAGGAAGCAGTCAAACGTATTCTTATATTACCAGAAATGTAAAGAAACAATGCTCCAAAATTACTCAATTTTCAAGCTTAAGCATGATAAGTGTCCTATGGTGTATATGTAGAAAGTGAAGGGGAATGAGGTTATTTGGGACAAAATTATTCAACGGCATTTATAGTGTGCATTGAATTGGTGCTGCAACCAAACAACACGGAGACATCGGGTGACGAATTTTGAGTGTGATTATTGCAACACAGTTAAATATGGAAATATCTTGAGTAACATTGCAATTATATAACACAAATTTATTTTTCGTTAATTTTGATAGTTGTTCTCAATGTAAGGAAAGACGCAACACGTTTAATGTTTGGCCGCTGAACAATAAAATGATCATGATTTAAATTTATTTAAAAGAGTGCTATATTTTAATCATTAAATGTAATTTTCCGCAAATAATGAATACTTAGATTCTATAGTATGTGTGTAAATGTGAGGCAAGCCCAATTTATGGTATTTGTTCGAACAAAAAGTAAAAACTTTGTTTCCTAGCTAAACACATGAAAAAGTTCACAACGAATGTAAAAATAAATATATTAATTGCGATGTTTCCGGTACATATTCGGTGTGAATCTGAACAGGGATTTGGTGTTTTATGAATTTTATAAAGGTGCCGAAATAAATTATACATGCTTGTTAGAACTCTCAAGATTATTCTTCGTATTGTAGATAAGTGTACCTGAAATACGCAATGAGGTTTTATACTTGTGACGCGTTCTTTCAGAATACATTAAAATTGCGACTATGGGATGCTTTTACACGTATTTTAGATATTTTCTAATGGCGGAAAACAGCATTCCATATATTTTCAACCAGTAGTAGGACAAATATCAAATTTTATGAATTTGTATTTCTATAACACTAAATAACTTCTAGTAATCCATTTAGACATGTTCCTCATAGCGGTTTCTGTGTCGATAAGAAGTTTATATACGGTTGAAGTTTTTCATAGCAAAACTCAAGACCTACTGTTTTATTATTGTATTATCGCATTCGGGAAACCATGAACACCGAAGTCAGGATGACCGGAGCCAGGAAATTGAGCTCGGGACCTCCCAAATAGTCCAACATGTTACTGCGGTGCTTGCAGTCAGGCATGTTAGTAAAATACAAAGTGAAATTGCATGGTCTCTTTACAATCGCAAATACTTAAACTACTCCCGTGTCAAATGTATGCAGATTATATTATATTGGGGATATTTTTCCGAAATATTGATTTAAAAACTGTTCAATTAACAACGAACAACCCGTGTACTCATTATAATTCAAAATGTGGTCTTTTTTGGGCTGGGTTGCTAGAGGAGAAGGTAGAAAAATAAGCAGCAAAGATTAAAAAAAAAAAAGTTAAAATGTGAACTTTTTAAATTTTAAATTTTGGTAAAACCTCCACCGGAAATCATTATAGGGAAAAGAAGATTACGCGAGTTCAGTGACCTTTATGATAGAATCCACTGATCGATGCCTCGTACATTCGCTGTGTGCTGTTACAACGAGTGGCAGGCAATGGCCAAACAGTCGTGCTTGAGATTACACAGGATAGTGAATTATAACATGCAAGTAATTGAACTCGCGATATTTTCCTTTTCATAGCTACAGCTGTGCGCGTCATATTTTCGACGGAATATTTGCGCTAAATTTGTCAGCGAATATAAATATGTCCGTATTAGGTGTACTAATAAATTACGAAATCAGACAGAGCATAAAATAACTTAATTACGGATGTTCCATTACTTAAAAATTTTCTTTACGTTTTCTTGGTCAGACATTAGTTGCAGCTTAATGTATGTATTGAACCAACTGAGAAAAAATCTGTAAGGACATATTTGTAAAAAGTAGACTGACAGAAATTTATTTCTTAAAAAATTTGTATTTACGCCATGTTAATGAAACTGTCAACAAATTAATTTTACTTTGCATTCATCTTCATGCTTATCGTTAGTTAAGTTCGGGGCCGCGACGGCCGAGTGGTCAGCCCTCCCGCTTCCCACCAAGGCGATCCAGGCTCTATCCCCGGCGATACTGTTCCCCGGATTTTCGTTAGTGGGAACCATACCGGACGGTGTCGCTGTCCGACGAGCAGGGAGGGGGGATTTCATCCCACCTATCCAAATTTCGGAATCCACCTGGCAGAGCCCTATTATATTTCATTATTCGTAGTATGGAAATCCCTACGATCACCTAGCAATAGAATCAGCATTCGGGGTACAATATCTGGTATTCTCCTCTTCCATTATTCAATAATTTGTTTTAAAATAAGTTTAAAATGTTTCTTTTTTATCTTGAAACTGTTACCAAGAATGTGTAACTAACGGTAACTCAGAATATAAATTTACAAGCCTTTTGCTCATGTGGGTTCAAGCAAAACAGACAATTGTTTGGTTCCATCCGTATTTTACTTGTAACTTAATTTTGATATTTATATGGCGAAATAAGTGTTATTCTTATGTATTCCTTTACGATTTCATTTATAACTAACGTTACAAATTTTCATCTATGCGAAAATAAAACTTTGATAAGGTACATGTACCGAATATGGCCCAGTTGTCGCCATTGTGTGGTAATGCCAAGATCGATGTGGGATGGATACACACTAGTCTCCAGTATGAACATACACCATCCATAAATATCTGTCTTACATCATCCATGTGTAATATTGGTAATATAATTAACGACTTAGGCACACATGATGTTTGAACCTTAATCGGGCCATATTCCGTACAGGTACCTTATGTTAAAAAACCGCTCTATCATGAGGAAACACTACTTTGAGTACTATTGGCCGCTAAACAACTGAACAACAAAGTATTGCTTGTACGAATCAAAGCTTTGATATTGAAAAGCGAAACAATTAGGTACCTGCCCTAGAAATTTATTTATTTTTTCAAGTAATAACATTTCAGAAATTATAAATTATTAAATAAAATATGATGTTTAATTCAATAACTGTGTTGCCCGAAAATTATGGACACTATAATTTTCGCGAAAAGAATTTTGCACTTACATATGCCTTATGTACGCATGTGTAGATATTCTTTATGGACATTGACATCTCGTCTTCTTACACAGGTATCGCTTATTTGATTGTGAGAATCACGATAAGGTTACGACGACAACACACGTGTGTGATACGCGGGTAAAACTCAATGCCACCTAAAAGTTAAAAACATCCAGTCACTAACCAGGAAGTACAACTGTGGCTCAGCGCACAAGGCCTTGAAACACGTTGGTGCACAAATAACAGTAAAAAGATATGTTTATTTAGATTAAAATACTATATGGGTAGTATCCAACAGAGTGTTTTGTAGGACTTACAAACCATTTGACGAGGACCTTTTTTCTGGATTAATGTTCCAGCTTAGGTGATATTTGTCATAACTACAATATCTGTAACTGTTTCATTGAAGTTCCATACTTACATGGAAAATTCTAATTAACAACGCGTACATGCGTAAATTACATGTATTTGACACGGCTTACATTTGGAAAATATACATCACTAACTAACGGCCAGTTCCACCCTTATCTACAAAGCGTCTGACTTTGAAATTCCAACATATATTATACTATTTTTCACAAATCAAACGTACGGGAAAAAAAATTCGTAGCGACAATCGGATCATGTATTTATGGCAACAAGTTAAGAACAATAAACTAATCAATTTTAAACCAAATTTTTTCATGTTCGTATAAAACGAATTTAGTTTGTTGCGTCAAGCAACCTTTGACTTATTCAATAAATTCCTTCTAACTAGGATTACGTTCCGGCCAGTAGGGAGGCATGCAGTGAACGAACTGCATTGCAATTCGTTTGGAACGTGGGCGAAAACCTCAATGAAAATTCCATCAGCAGCGCAGTCAATCGAGGTAGCGCGAGCAAGTATGCCAACATCACTGGGAAATGCGTTCCATAGGTATGTGAAGGTTCGCTAAGCCGATGCTGCTGGGATCATGTAAACATGAGAACAGCGTCGGAACCATCATTGTAGTTTCGGCTTTCTGTTACAGGCAGCTTCCTATAACATGCTGTACCAAAGAATAATAATTCCTTGGAACGGTATATCTCCAACGACGTGTCTGGAATTCTTCTTAACGTCAAAGCACAGCTCGATATTCAGAAGATAAACAGCGTGGCTGTCCCTGTGTTTAGAGGCGAGTGAATATCGCGGATTTTCGGGCAAGAATAAAATAATAAGGAAAGACATATTTCTCAAGTTGAGTGACATAGATGTTAGAATCTACATTCTTATGCATAATCAAGCCCCATCTATTCGTATATTTTCTGCTGTTTCAGTGGGTAGAAGCTAATGGACAAACGATCGGGGCTTGAGTATTCACAGAACAGTGGTTTCTAACCAGCAAGTCATTGAACTCGTGTGAAATGTTCCTCTCCTTGTCAATTACCCGTTGATAGTGACATGAAAAATTTGCATTTTCTTTCGAATACAAGCTAAGATTCAAACAGCCGTACAAACGGTCCACGTTATCAATTTGATCTTGCCCTTGTAGGACCGTGAACTTTTCGCGAAAAGAGTTTTTCCCTAGTTTGTTTCAGTGCCTTGCGTTTATATCTGCAGCTATGCTTCGTGGTTTTTGAAGCGTGTCTTTGCTAAGTGACGTCTTTTAAACTGCAAAAAAAATTCTAAAATGTTTAAGAAGTTATTATCCCAGACGCAGTATGGGACAGTTACCATACTTTCATCTTGTAAATATGCAAACTTTTACAACGGTTTCAATACAAGTCTGTTAACTTTAGTATGCATTTGACTGTTTTATAAATAGGTTTAGGAGTGTTACCATGGATGTCTCGGAAACTATTCTACCATACCTACTTTCTTAGCACTCCTATACGCACGTCTGGTAAATTTACAAACTACTTTTTAGAGTGTGTTTAACTCTGCCAATTACAGTAAGGCTAATGCAACACCACACGTCTGTGATTTGCGGGCGGAACCCCAAGACATGTGACAGTTAAAACATCCGACTATAAAACAGGGCTACAAATGTGCATGTGAGACACTGATACAAACTGGGGCAAAATTCTTTTCGCGAAAGGTTTATGGCCCTACATATTTGACAACTCTTAGAGGGCTCTGAGCCTATAGCATAGAAGCAACTTAACTGCATATCCAATCATAAGTAGGACAATCACTATGCCAGAAAGCTGCACGTAAACAATTGCTGTCAACTCGAGCAGACAGATATTTTTGGTGGCTAGTCTACTGGTCAGAAAAATAGTAAATTTCTACGGTATTTAACCCATTGGTTCCTAATCGTACAAACTGGCTGCGCGTAATATCACTACGAATAATTTAAAGAGTTACTATTGGTTTTAAAGAAACTGTCGTCCACTCAAATAAGTATGACAGTGAAACTTACGTTCCTGGTACTCAACCTAACTTAGATTACTTCCGAATACACATGCTTATCTATGTGTCCGTACTCAGTAGGTTATTTAGTAACTACACGTAGAGTCTTTACACGGGCCCTGTGTCGATTTATCCAAAGACGTTATGTGAGAACTAGGCTCTTACGCTAGTCTTTTGTTACATGACCAAATTGAACGCTGACATTTCAGGCGAAGGTAGGGAATTGTGTACTTTAACGGGAAGGAGGAGGGCGACTTTTTTTCGACAAAAAAAATGGTACAGGACATCGCATTATACGGGCTGCAATATAGCGCCGTTCAGTTTGGTCACACATAGACAGTCTGCATTGGTCTGACGCCCCTTGGATTCGTGACTTAGCATTGGCCAGGTCTCATTCTGTCATGCTTACCTGCAGCAGCTGATTAGTAGCGATAGAGCATTTTTGTGAGTCTGAATCGCAGGCTAGATAACACTGTGGGAGCGTCTACAGAACGGCGCACCAATTAAAATCACAGAGAAAATACCGTATATTTATTATTCTAGACTGTCCGGCAAATAATTAGGTACATTTTCCTGTCCATACTGGTTGCACAGTGAATAGAATTTGGTACATTCAACCATTTATTTGTTTGTATATTTCGAAAAAAAAAGCGAGTTTTGGTTTAATGAACAAAATATTAACTGTCCGGACATGTTTCCTCTTTCAAGAATAGATTTTCCAGTTAAAAATACATAGGCGTATTATTTAGTTCATTGTTCAATTAACAAAAAATTGGGTCAAACGCACGTATTTCAGGAGCAAAAATTCAAAACCAGACAAGTCCGGAAATCCGAAAACGAGTTGAACAACATTTCTAAATAGACTAATTGAGTTACACACGAATGCAAACTCAGTTACAGTAAACTAAATTAACGGCGTTTTAAAAATTCCCGTTTCCTTTAAATAATAATAACAACAATTATAACATATGCGATTTTTCGCTTTTCTCTAAAACTTGATATGGTGGATATTTCTGGTTTTGAAAATTAGTTCCCCATTTATTTCGCCGTTGGAAATGTATCCACGTGGTGTCCAGAAACAAACGCTTAGTAAGCATAGCACCAGAATTCTGAGCTGAATTAGGAACGAAAAAGTAAGTGGCAAAATGTACCACGACATTTTACGTGCACAACGCCGCAACACTGCAGGAAGAAAGTCCCCTCTCCAGTGATCCACGTCCGTGTATGTATTATTTTATGAATGTTAAGTCGAGAAGCGTGGAATCATGTTTGGGTTGCTCGGAATTTGAACCTGCAACCGCAACACGTAAGTCAGAACAGAAGCAGGAACATAAGTAAGATATATGTGGAGTGCAAGAAGAAATTAACTACACTGCTCTGTTGCCGCATTGCGAGCATACAGTATAATGTCATCATACAACATTTTTGCACTAACATTTTCGTCTGCAATTTAGGCCAGAATTCACGTGGTGTGCTTATTATATGTTTATTTATGGACAGCTAGTACATTGTTGACTTTATCAATCCTTATTATCTGTATGGTGATGAATTCCCGCCTTGTTATTGGCTCGTATGGCTCGAGTTAGCCTCGGGGATGCTCACATTTCCTTTATCCCGTCCTTGCTCCGTACTTACCTTGTATCTTCTTCATCAGAGCTCAATATCTCATGCTGTCCTGTTTTTTGATTATTATATTTATAAGCCTAAACTAGAGCAGATATAACATTTTTTTTGCATTATTGATTATAATGTTTGTTTTCCACACTCCCTAATTTTTTTTTTCAAGACGAGAAATTGTACTGTTTGACATCAATCAACAGAAATGTTGTTAATTACGTAGTTAGTTAAAGCCACAGTGTTTAATGTGTTCAAAAATACTATCCTATATGGTGGAAACCATTTTAAACAATACTTCTGAACAGATTTTTGATATCTGCTCTCTTTAAGTCTTAAAAAAGCAAAGCGTACGTGTGCGCGTTATGTATATAACACGCACGCATACACACACCAACACACACATACATACACACACACAGATATATATATACACACACACACACACATAAGGGCCAGTTGTTTTCTCGTAAATTATTTTCACCACTATGTTTCAATGCATTACGTGCATTTGTGCAGCTCTGCTTTGTGTTAATTGGCAGCATGTCTTCATAGAAAGGAACCACTTATCTCACTGCGTCAGTCAACAATATTAAGGTTTCTATGACACCACTTGTCTGTAATTTACAGATAGAACCACAAGACGCTGAAAGTTAAAAACATCCAATCGTTGACCACGAAGCAGAGCTCAGGTGTGCACATATGGCATTGAAACAAGTCATTTCATAAAATATCCACGCGAAAACCGTCACACAGATTTTTTTTATAAATTGCTTTGTCTCTTTACCCCAATTTTTTCAAAACAAAACTTTGTTGACATTTTGCCTCGTTATCAACATTAATGAAATTCTTTCAGTTCATAACTAAACAGAACTGGAGAAATTTTTTTACGTTGAAAAAAAAAATAAGCAACATGGTATAGGCGGTCTGGAATAAAGTGAGCGCTCAAAAAAGCCCTGCTAAAGTTATATTTTCAGCCAATTCATATCATTCCGCGCGTAACGGCTAACGACGGGACGTCACTTAATGTTTGCGCATGCACGTTAAATTGTGCAGTCAGTATCAATCGATACAGTTTAATTAAAAAAAGTTTATTTATTACATTAAAATACAATTACGTTCATTTCGGTTATCTTGTTTCTGTATTGTTGTATTTAAATAGGAAAACACACGGAACTATATTGCGTAATTTCGCTGCCAACCATACAAGCAGTAAGACAACTATAGTTAATGTTGAATTAGAATTATACGTAGTAACAGCTAGTGATATTTTTCAAAGGTTAAATTTTTAGTGCTCACTTTATCCCGAATGACCTATAAAAACAATTACTAACAACATTATATGGCAGTTTTACGAAATCTGCTCTCTTTTAGAATTTAAATATATAATATTCCAAACACTGCGTAAACATTGACTCATGGGTTTTAAGTGTTGACCAAAATACCTTCGTCCCGTTCGAGTTCCTCTCGTCGTGCGGTAGTTTGACTACTGAGTTGTCAGTTATTCTGTTTCTACACTGTAAGCCACATTAAAATAAGAAAATAAAAACTTACTCTGACTTGAAATATTTGTGAACGCAAATGTAAAGTTTTATGCATTGTTTTCATTCCTTTCTTTTTACAAACTAATGTCGGATCATGACAAATTAAAAAGCTAAGAATCGACTTCCTTACACATTTAACTTACGCCAAACTAAGAAGCAACAATTGTGGAAGCTGTTGTTTTGTCACTAATGTTCCATTTCCTCATTTGAATTCAGGATTTTCTTGGTGAAGGCCCCATACACGGAATCTGGATCACGTGTTACTGACGCCTGGTTAGATAATCCTGATTTTATCAACGCCATTAGTCAACTCAGAGATAACATCTACACAAATGTTGAGCAATAAAATATATATGAACCTAACCTCAATAACGATTATCAGTAGATTAGGCTGTAGATAGCGACGGTCAACATTACACGTGCATAACCATGAATAATAATTATACATTTTCGTGCAGACAGAGGTCTAATAAAGAAATAATATATAACACAGAAAAGTAAGATACCAAGTGCCAATTCTAACGTAAGTGACAATTTATTTTGAGGGTACTGCGCTTTATGAATATAGGAGAGAGAAATAGGGAACGACTTGCGGTCAGTGTAAAATTACAACGTACTGGATCTGATATAGCTCGGCACAGCCTAAAACCTAAGGAAAACGAGAGAAAACCATTTTTAAGGTAAACTTTTATACTTGGACACAAAACGAGTCTAAACCCAAGATACAATAAACACAACTGGCCGTTGTATGCCTGAATAATATGGCATTTTTCTTTAATCGTAGTTGTAAAGTGTCCTTTTATGTTCCAGACAGAATCAACATACCAAAACTCGCTTCTGCGTTGATTATAGTTCGCCAAATAGCATCGCTTTAAATTGCAGGTTTTTCTAATGAATCTCAGTTGAATGAAGGATGCTATTATGAATTTTAAGAATTATTAGTACTCAAACTTTAAATAGTTATTTTAGAAACTAAAATAATAATTGAATTAAATGATTTAAAGATGCTACGTATCCTGACCACAAAATAAAGTGCAGAGGTTTAGTTTCATAGCAGTTGTTTAATGGCAATTCAAATAGTCTTTTTAATTTTCTCTATTTACGAATCGCATTTTAGAATTTTTCGTTCCCAAATCGTAGTATACGTTTTTAGCATGTTCCCTAATTTAAATTTCTTAAGGTGGATAGAACTAAAACAATAATACTCACCATATTTTTTTAAAAAGAAGGTGCTGCGGTGGCGAATGGCCAGACCATTCGCATCCCACATAGGAGACCTAGGTTCAATTCCCGGCGGGGTCAGTCCCCGGATTTTCGCATGTGGGGATCGTGCCGGACGATGCCGATGGTCGACGGGTTTTCTCGGAGATCTCCCCTTTCCCCCGCCCCATTCATTTCTGCGCCGCTCCATACTCATTCCCCTCCCTCCCCCAGAGCTAAAGACCTCGACGTTAAGCGCTGACCAAAATCTCTCACTCACTTCTAAGAAGACATTTGTGTTGCCGGATACTTAAATTACAAAGGAACGTGCATCATATGTTTATATTTAGTATCATGCAATGTGTATATGATAAAATATTCATAGAGACGAGCCGGCGACGCAAAGATGCACACTAGTTTAGTGAATTGCACTTAGAGACGATGTTGTATCCGGTGTACGTGTTTGTATCACCCTTACCGCTCCGGCGCTTCAACGCTCTAGGCATGTGTCTAATACGTATCTCAACAAACGTTGTCTATTAGGGCGACGCCTAACACACGCTTCAACTGCGTAAACATTTTTTCTATGAAACTTTTCCACGTACGTCCACTGCGCCAACGAACGTATGAAAAGAAAACACACTTCAGACAAGGTCGTAATCTCATTGTTAAGATACTAAGCTCATTAAAGCTAAAAACAGCCTTTTCAGACTGCCGTACTTCAACTACTAACCGGATGTATTGAAAACTCAGACTAGAATTTACTAGAGACTTTACATCAAACAATCTATGTGGTCACAGTTAAATGTTCCCGTAGTAAAATCGGTTCAGAGGGAACATTGCACGGTAGTTCAGCGCCTGGCCCGTTAAGGCGATACGGTATTTGTTGCACGCTATAAAGTTGCCCTTATTAACTCCGTCACTTCTAAGCCTCTAACGTGCTTGTAGGAGGATTTCTAAAGATGGAAACATTTATTTGACTGAGCAATTTTAGAATTTATGCTGAAGGACCGCGTGCCATACTTTACCTAAATACGAACCATTTTATCTACACGTGCGTGTGAAACAAGCATCACCATGGACTAATAAACAACATTAAATCGTACATCAGGTATGTGTAAAGCAGAAACTTTTGTTACGATCATTCTAACAAGTATTGAAACAAACAATCGTTTGTGATTAATTATAATCTAAAAACTTTTCGTGAAAATTACAAGGAATGTCTTTGCAGTTTCACATTTTATTTGCGATAGCACAAAATTTTCATTGCGAAACTTTTCTTTCATAAATAGCTTACCATGGCTTTGTAGTTTACTTAAATCCTAGATTTGTTTGTTATTTTATAGCGGTCTACAAGAATCACATCTTCTCTTATACATTTTGCTTGAATAGGGTAAATATTCATATTTATTCTGTTTAATAGAAGCTACAAAATTAAGTAAGGTACCTGTACCGAATATGGCCCAGTTCTTAATATGACCCACTGGTCGCCATTGTGTGGTAATGCCGAAATCGATGTGGGATCGATACACACTATTCTCTAGTAAGAACATACACCATCCATAAATATCTGTCTTACATCATCCATGTGTTATATTAGTAATATTATTAATGACTTAAGCACACATGATTGTCGAACCTTAAGCGGGCCATATTCGGTACAGGTACCTTACGTTAAGTCATTCAACTGATAACTTAACACAAAAGTACAAACTCACACATCGTATCTAAGCAATAATAGTTTAGTGTTCCTGCCGTAATGCTCAAGGATGCAGGTTCAATTCCTGGTATGTCTCACACATCTTTATCTCAAAATAATTACACGCTAAAACTATTTGTTTAACAACATGTTATTTAGTAAGAAACAAAATTTTCACGACAAGAATAAAATTAATATTTCAAATATAATTTTTTTTGTTATTGTTGGTACGTATAGTTACAATACTTTGTCGGTAATGTTTTTTATCCTTTCACACTTACTGTCGTAACTGGATCTGCCAAATTACGCAGAAGATAGATGACTTAGTTTTTTTGACAATGAGAATAACTTTATTATATTTTCCTCTTTAGCTACGGTTAATGTGGTTGTTCAAACCGATGCAAATATTAGCTGCATTATACAGCAGCATTGAGACTCCAACGAAATATTTTCGTAGATGAAAAAATATTTTTTAATTTTTTTGCTTGTGGTTTTTTAGCATATCAGTCAACAGCTTTCTTTGTTGTTATTGACTGAATGTACTTGTGCAGAATCGTCTTTCATTTGACTGTGCCAATTAGAAAAATATTAACTGCGGCACCACACGTCTGTGATTTGCGGATAGAATATTCCGTTTGTATTTAATATACATAAATACCCACTGACTTTCCTAAATGTGGAAATAAACGCACAAATACACTTTTGCTTAAAACGGATACTATTTGCTTAGGTTAAACAACAAAAACCTCTCTTTCAGTTTCACCAACATTTGAGAGCAAAACGAAACTCCGACTCGAATAAAATCGATATACGTTCAATTCGGAATTAGCTTCACGTCCGCCATTTTTGTCTCGCTGACGTCTCAGTAACCTCGGTGTTGATTGGCGGACATATTATGTTTTCAGTGTCGCTTCTGTCGAACCTATGTGATTTCGACATAAGGCTCTGAAACAAAGTGACGTAAGAATTTTTTAGCGAAAACTTCCAATCCCTAAGTATAATACACGCTGCAGAGTTATCTGTTGTCTGTTGAACCATTACAAAGGTAAATACAGGTTCACTCTTTTGTCAGCAATGTGTAAGAGGCAAGGAATGAAGTCTCATGTAATACACCCTTGTCTCCAGAACACAAATTCATTAGGTATGACCGGTAGGCACGTTTATTCCGCGTACCCAAAGCTTAGCTAATATTGATAGCTTTGAAACACGACCAGGCAACGCCACTAGTTTACACCAAGACGTAATCGCTTCTAGTACAATGTTTGGGCCTACTTCTGCTCGGTGTGGCATTACTGCGCGGGAGTCCACCCTGCAGGTCAGCGACCTCGCGTATTTCCACCGTCCCTGCGGCATCGCGTGTTGCGACGCAGTGTTCAGCCGGAAGTAACGACCCAAGAAGGAATCGATGATTCGGCAGTGTGACCGTTAGATGTCAACCGGTTTCGCGGGCTACGGAAAGGGCGCAAGAGAGGGCTGTTAAGGGTGTTCAGGTCCGATAAAATCATAATTTTATATTTCTATGAAATAGTGTTAGTATTGAAGATGATACGTCTGAGTACAGTTTCCCATTAGACAACTATTTTACCTCGCATAGTTTTCTCATAACAGTGCGTCAAAGTCAAAATTTGAAAGTTAAGCTGCCATGAAAATTGTGAAATCTGACTGACTTTCTCAAGAGAAATAATTTACGCTTAGCAAACATCCTATGACCTACGAAATAAAAACAATTAGGAACCCAAAATATAATATTTTGACTATAAAAAATCGCAAAAGTACAAGCAAAAAAGTTGCTAATTCAGCAACTTTTTTAAAATAATAAAGTAGTTCACTTGTAGTTTATTTTATGTTTAGCAACATAGCCCGTGGCATGTTATTTTACTGGGAATTATTTCACTTAATCATCTCATTGCGAAGAATCTTCAGTAAGTTGTTGTGTATGCGCCCGTGAAGGTCTCTGCCAAAATATTAGACTTTGTCGAGTTGGAAAGGTAAGCGGTGCAGAACAAGGCACTGGGGGAACAGAGGCACCTGGAAATTGTATTGAAGAAACTTTGGTTTGTTGTTGTGCGTGCGCCAGCGAATGTTTCTGGAAAAGTGAGTGAGTCAGAGAAATTTTTTTGGTCAGTGCTCAACATCGATGTCTTTAGCGCTGGTGAGGGATGATATGAGGTGAGTATGGAGCAGCGCCGGAATGAAAGGACGGGGGAAACTGGAGGTCAACGAGAAAATCCGCCGACCAGCATGATTTCCACATGCAAAAATCCGGGGACTGACCCTACCGGGAATCGAACCCGGATCATCTTGAAGGAAGGCGAGTGGTCTAGGTTTCTGCATAAGAATACATATTTGGGTGGTTACAGGGGGCAGAATGGAGCACCCTAAAAATTTAGTGGACAACATAGGAAAGGGAGCATTGTAACGCATGCCATGTACATGTAGTTGAACTGTAAAGTTGTTTTAAACTTCGCTCTTTCTGAAGTTAAGATTTTCATTGGAAATCTGATTTTGATAACTTTATAGGACTACATATATATTAATCAATATTTTTTTAACGTTGTGTAATGTTTCCTGCATGTAAATGGGTTTTCTTTTGCCTGCCGGATGAACCGAAGATGTATGTCCTCATGCAGCTAGGTGGTCATCTGATAATATAGCGTGGGTGTCCATTGTGATATAGGCAGGTTGGATGACAATTAGCAGTCACCAATGAAAAGTTTATTAAAAAAGCGACACAACTGTGAAAGCAACTTACGTTTTTATAAATTAGAAAATTATCTTCCTATCAGCTTAACTTAATAAATCTCAATATGGTTCATCATAACAAAAAACCGTGAGACAATCCGATGAAAAAAAAATTAAGACTGAAATAAATCAATGTACTTTAAGTTTCAATGCAAACGTGTAACCTTCTTAAAATTCTATACGTAGGGACATTCAATCTTCGCATTATTACTTCGAAAAAGAGTAGAATTTATTTACCGGTACAGCCTTGAACACAATACGTGATTTCAGTGGGTACCAGCTCTTATATGTCATGTTATTTATGTACTTGGCTGATTTATGTGCGAAGGGTTACTTTAAAGTGGAAATTTAATTATCGGCTTAAAACACTTTGCCCACAGCAAGCCACTTATTTGTAAGGTCACAGGGGCCAGACGTTTTTGCAAAAGGCTTTACTTGCGCTACCATGTTTCACCGTCTGACGTGCACATTTGCAGCGCTACTTCATGGTTGTCAGCTGTGTATATTTGTACAGAGTCCTCTTTCACTTGACTGTTGGAATCAGAACAGGTTTGACTGCGACACCATACGTATGTGAATGGCGGATAGAACGCCAAGAAGCTGGGAGTTAAATCATCCAATCACAGACCACGTAGCAGCTGCATGTGTGCACGTAAGACACCGGTACAAAGTGGTGCAAAAACTATTCCACGAAAACTAACTGTCCCTGCCAATGTAAGACGTCGAGGAGTCGAACAACAGCTTGCAGTCGAGTCTCCAGTCTATAAATAACGCGACATTCAGGTCTCTACTAACCGTATGTAACTCACGCGTGTTAAATGCACTTTTCCTGTAAAACATCTAGTGTTGGCAGACGGCTACGCGGAAGTCGCATTTAAAGCAGTAAAGTGGTGAAACGTTTTGAGCTCTGCTACGGCAACGGCTTTCACTTATTTGCCTAGCTGTCCTACACATAAATATACTGACGAACAATGCGTTGTGTAGGTGGTTCCCGATAAAGTGAGCTAGGGTTGCCAACATTTTCAGATATATTATAAGGGACATATTCATGCAACTCAAGACACACTACGACCTCTAGTGGAAGGATAAAGATAAACATTTTAATAATGCCTGAAACATGGGTGACGGTATCACACAATATTCGCTTCAATTCGGCATGGCAGCAAAATTAGAACGCAGAAGACTAATTTTTAACTTTTCTTCGCTTCAATTTATATTTTTTCTACATTCTGACATTGTTTATTCGTTTTGTATATAAAAATTCTGAAATACGCTAACTGTGGCGTCCCTTGTAATGCTCATCCGTAACAATTCTTTGAAACTCCACGTACGGGAAATCCCTATAAAACGGGACCGTTGGCAACCCTAAAGCGAGCGGTTCTGAATGCCATTGTGTCTGGAGTAATAATGTTAAATTATTGTTTTTTGTAACTTTAGATATTAACTTTTTAGCTCATTAATATACACACTTCGATTGTTCTACTTGTTGTATTTAAAAGTGACAAGAAACTATGAGCTGCCTGAGAGGTAAAAGTGACTAGGGTATAAGAAGTTCTCATTTTATTCTTAACCAATTATACAAGATGTCCAGAAACAAACCCATGACAAGCACACCACGCGAATTATGGGTTAAATCGGAGACGAAAATGTTTGTAGTGAAATATTGTACGACGTCATTTTTCGTGCACAACGTGGCAATACTTCATGGAGAAAATCCCTTCTTGCACTCCATGTCCAGGTATAATTCTGTGTATGTTAAATCCAGCACACTTAGAATCATGTCAGGATTGCTTGGGATTTGAATTTGCACTCGTTATATGCAGAGAATAACAGTAGTAGCGAGATAAGTAGGATGTCTGTAGAGCGCAAGAGGGGACTAACTACAGTGCTATGCAGCCACGCCACTAACAATTTAGTCTGAAATTCAGCCCAGGATTATCGTGGTGTGCTTATCATCCGTTTGTATAATCGTGCCCTAGCTAAGTCACCGGTTGGAACTTGCTACTCCGTGAAGCAGTAGTCAATGAAAAAATTGTCGGTGTCTGAGTATACACAGGACAATAGATTCTAACGTGCGGAATACTGAAATTGTGAAATTTTCCAGCCCATATTTATACGTCCATTAATTTATTAATCCTGGTGTCTAATCGCATTAATTACTGACTGCTAAAATTTTGGCATTTATGCCATTCATACCAATATTTTTCCAAGTAGGAAGCGATCAAGAACAAAATGCGATCAGATCTCGTTTTGATCTCTTGTAAGAGTTCAACATGTTGCAGAGAAGTCCTCGACTGGCGCATGGACGGCGTTGCAGGCTGTTGTCACGCGTATTCTTTTCTACGCGAAACCGCTTTACTTATTCATATTATGTTTATCTATGAAAAGAAAACACACTTGAAACTATGCTTCCACGTATCAAAAATTCAGCACGCTTGTTAGAAACGTGATTTTTGGGCCTTTCAAAGTTGCTGAAAACCGGGGATTTAAGCTCGCTCAACTCCAAAAATATTACCTGAATTCGTAAAGTGCAAAGCGAGAGGCATGCAGTGGTCTCTACTTCATACTATCCAAAAATGAAATGTTGTGGCCACTACTTAAATTCCCGTAGGAAAAAGACTACAAGGAAAACCTTGCACGCCAGTTTGACGCGCTGCGAATAGAGGCGACATGATTCACGGCAAACGTAGGACACTGGCTCTTATCGCTACGCTGTTCCCACACGTCAAAGGTGGAAATTCGGCACCGGCGAAGAATCCTCTTAAATAAAGTACTTATGTGTCAAGTTTGACACAACCTTTAATCCTCAAGTTGTATAATTTTAATCGGCGTTTAGATTTACCTGTTATTACCTACAAGGCTTTTTCCTGAAACTCAGGCAGAATGCAGTCTGAAATCATATTTGCATTTCTCGGTCCAAAACTAGGTTCTCCGCCTTCCCTTGGTGTCTTCCTCCTTACTAGGTGCGCCCATTCCGTTTCCCACAACGCAATCGCATCATGATTCAGTTACTGTTGCGGCTTCAACTGTGTAATCAGTGGAATGAAGTGAGAATCACAGCGCTTAATTGAAGATAAATCAACCGTAACTCAATAGAAACCAGCATCTTGAATAGGTCTCACACTTGCATGCGATGTCGACACAGCAAACGTTTTCCCCGTCGGTAGTGATTATTCATTTCCTCTGAGGCTGTTTCTGTAATTCTTTCATGCGTCTCGTTGCTATACAGTACGTCACAAAGACATTGGGTAATTTAACTTTATTAGTATTATATGCCTAGGTCACTGGTGTAGTGAAGTTCATTTATACGCAAGTATACAATTTTGTAACGCAGAACTTCGAATTAAAAGTTTTATTTTAACTACAATTACATCGCTCAATAGCAAAGAATTTATAAAATTCAGAAGGTTAAAAATAAATAAAAATAATGAATATGAATCTTTGCAACGATATGTGAAAAAGTTTAATGAACTAGTTTATTGACAATTTAAAATAATGTCACTTCCATGTCACAGCCACTACTAAATATAAGAGTACTTTTATTTATGCAATCATAAATAATTTAAAATCGACATTCTACAATAACAAAATTTTCATATTGTTCTTTTATGTAAGTTAGTTACATCTCACCTCAACATTTCAAAGTTAGCTTAAATATTTCCTTTTCATTAAAAATAAACTAACAATTTCAAGAATTTAGTCAAATTTACATATAACACGAGAGTATAGTCATGAAACAGTAGTGTTACAAACCTGATCTGACAGAGAACCAGATAACAGCACAATTTTTAAATGGTTGGATCTTTGAAAGAACTGTGCAATGGGAGTACATGACTGGATTCAGTTTCTTGGATGTACTCCATTACAAACTGAATGACGGTCAAAGAAAACTAAACAAATAAAAGCAAAACCATAAAATAGGCAGAGTATGCTTTAGTCAGCAGGATACATACACAACATGAAATTCCAAAATGGAATCGGGTCAAATAAAAACAAGGAACAAACAAATAATAAATGAAAATAAGAACAAATAAAATAAAAAACATAGTAACATGTGATACAATACTGAGACGAAACAAAAAAAAAACAGTAGATATCAGACACGAACAGAAAAAAAAACGAAAAGACACAACAAAGAGACCAGACAAAACGCAACAGATATCAGACATATACAGAAAAGACAAACGACACAATGAAGAGACGAAACAAAACACAGTAGTTTTCCAGACATACAGTGCTACGACTTTTCGGGAACTGGAATCTGTTCCCGTCATCAGGTAGACACACAGGGTTCAGGAACACGAGTGCGACTTATGATTAATTGATTGTGAACCCTAATTTTCGCGAAAATAATTTTGTAACGAATTGTTTAAATGATTTTGAGCACATTTTCAGCTGTAATACATTGACAGCGTATAGTCGTGCACAGAGGTCTCTCATTTCACCACGTCAATCAGAGCCAGATTACAGCGTCACCATACGTGTGTGATTTACTGCTAAAACAAAAAAGTTTGAGAGTTGAAACATCCCATTACTAAGCATGAAGCAGAGTTACAGACGTCTACGTAAGACACTGGAACAAGTGTTTGCAAATTCCTTTTCGCGAAAACCAGGGGTGCCTACATATATATATATATATATATATATATATATATATATATATATATATACATGTTAGTGTATTAGTGTATAGACGCCAATCCTTGGCTATAGGTGATTAGTTCTAACCGGGGCGCTAGCTGATAGTAAAAGTTGATTCATTAACATTAAATTAAAAAAAACCTTCAATACGTTACACTGGCGTTAATCATTACTGTATACATTACGTTTCTCCAAGCGTACACAGAAATATTTTATTTGTTTATCAAACTATTCTTTGGCAACTAGCTGCCAAAAACACTTTCGTGACACACACTTATAACGTTGTATAAAATTTTAAAAAAATTAAATAATAGTAATCTCGTATCGGTTCTTGTTGGTGTGTGTACGCAAAACTGGCTTTTCAACAACACGAAAATATTCCATTGCACTTGCGTGAAACCATTAAAATCAAATTAGTTTAGTTTCGTGAACGGATGGGAAGAATGCACGTGACCCTTAATAAGCTATACTTAAATTCTTCATATTCACGAACACAATTTATTCTAGAATTGTCTCTCAGACATATACTAAAATGTTATTTTCGTTCATTTAATTTTAAGTTGTGGACTATGGAGAATTTTAATAATTTTTTTACGGAGAAACCGAACCCAGATAGTGTTGGTAAGTAAGGCGTTTCGAGACATTCATTCAAGGTAACGAGAAAATATATTAAATAAAAATGTGTTATTCTAAGCGTGTCCTATTTTAAGAATAACGAGTTTATAGGGAAAATATTTTTGCGCCGTCTGGTTTCAATGCATTACCTCCACATCAGCATCTTTGCTGCATGGTAATTCGCAGCGTGTCTTTGTTCAGAAACGTCTCTCATTTGACTGCAACAATCATCAAAAGGTTATTTTGGGTTATTGTGACACCATATGTCTGTGATGTGCAGTATTATCTCAAGACAAGCGAGAAAAACATCCAATCACTGACCATGAAACAGCGCTGCAGATGTGAACATGAGACAACGTAACGAAATGGCGAGAACATCTTCTCGCGACAAACTTGTGTATCTACTCAATATACTAACACATCGACATGTAGCACTTCGAGCACAGAAATCATTGTCTACAAATCAAGGCGAGCTTAAATTCACTAGCGTGTGCGCACCAGGGCAAAGACGCTAGACTTACCTCTGTATTCCCAACTACCTCTGTCATCTTGAGTTACCCCACATTGGACATTCTCACTGAACCGCAATGTATACACTGACTATCCGTGTTTAACCAATGGTGTGCCTAGTTGACTGTGTTTCAATCAAAGAGTCTCAATTTACTGAGCATGATTTGAAAGTACTTGTATCGATTACAGCTGTTTGCAGTCGGTGTTTTTCAATAACAAAATGTATTGTAAACGTGGACAGTGGTATTATTACAATATATAAAATTTCCACATATGCAACGCCCCAGGAAGTTACTATGAAACAGAGTTTTCACGATACTTGTAACAAACTACTAAGGAAAATAAGGCGTGGGCTGAGGACAACTTAGGTCAGAGGACATACCTAATATTGAAAGACGTGACTTTGTAAACGACATTACAACACCTGGCTGGTTACCAGTTAGAATTGTCCATAACAATAAAATACCTATCTCCAAGGAAACAGTGGTATTAGATGTACTACCGTAACGCTAGTGGAAACAATAAATAGTATATATTTGAAGATTACAATGCTGTATTGATTGCCTCTTATTCGTTTTCATAAGTTAACTCTCTCTAATGTACCATGAGTGGTTTAAGCCACGTTGCATAGCGTCAGTATCCTTTGTACAAGAACATAGAATTTCTCCAGAGTATATGTGTATACGATTATTGACAGGTACCCACGATTTTCGCAAAAATATTTTGCACCCCTTTGTTTTAATACCTTCCGTACCTACCTGCAGCTCTGCTTTGTGGTCAATGAATAGATTTTTCCAACTCTCAGTGTTTTGAAATTCTACTCGCTAATCACTGACGTGTAGTGTCACAATAGCATTGTCCTGATTGGCAAAGTAAATAATGGATGCCTCTACACAAATACACGCTGTCAATAACCACGAAGGATAACTGCAGACATGTACATGAGACAGTGAAACAAAGGATTGTAAAAACCAGGTGTCGCTAACTATTGGTGTGCTCCCACAGGGTGAAATAGAACGCTGAGAGGTCCAGGTGACCGTGACGGCCATGATACTTGGGCTTGTCACACAATCTAATAATCGAGATTCCTTAAACAGGCTGATTTTGAGTGTACGAGGCATAACATCTGTGAAGTACGAAGGGGGCCATTGACAGGCGTGGATAATGCAGCAGTATCACAGCTATGCGCAAGCTAATCAAGTAGCAGACATGAGTTACTGTCATCGCATTTCGGAATAGATAATTTCATTTTATTTTGTGGAATATAGGATAAACAAATCGAACTTCAATAAAATATATGTTAAGTAAAAAATTTTCCCTGCTCAAAACCGCCACACACAATCACAACTTACGGGACAAAAGAAACAAACGAACAAGTCACAGAACAGAGACAGAGATAGAAGAGTTATTGTATACAAATAAATAATTGAGGAAAGCTAGGTATTAAATTACACTACACAAAAAATTAAAACTATTGTAAGGTGAGGAGAGCTATCATAATACACCAATTTATAAATAAGTGAAAAATCAGACGATGAAAACTTGAAATTGTCACATGTTTATTATTGTACTTCGGTTTTCATACTTCAGTTAATTTCTTTCTTCCTATAATGTATTATTTTCGAATGTGACACGATTTGGTTGGAAACATGTAATAATAAATGTAATAATATATATTTTATTGCTAGCAATCAGTTTATGAAAGGCGATACCCTTTGGCTGAATAAGGACTAAGTTATATAAAATTAAGAAACTTTTTAATACAATTGTAAGCATTGTATATCTCAACTCACTAACCATTTAGTTAACGATAATCAAAATAAATATAAAGAGTTATTCCAAATGACATGTAACATATAATACAAATTAAGTATTGCAGTAAATGGAAAATATCATATATTCAAGGAAGTAGGGGCAAGTTAAATCATAGTAGTTCGTAAAAATAAAAATACATTTTCAAAATTTCTTTAAAATTACGGTAAAAATTATTACTTCGTAAAGTCAATAATAGTAAAGGTGAATGAAGGACTCAGCTTGTAAGTAGCACGCCAATCTTGACATGAAATATTGCATACGGGAGATGGAATCACGCCGAAAGCAGTCAGCTGCTCGGCTACGACATTCCAACACAGGCAGGGGGATGTAAACCCAGCCAAACACAGGAGGAGGCTGTGCATGGCTGTGGTGTGCGACCAAAGAGCGGTATGTACTATGTAGGCATTGTCGATATTACATGCCATGTCGAACATGTGCATTACATAGAACACTTTGATTACATCGAAATCTTGGATCTTCACTATACCATAATAGTGTGAAATAATGCGATAATTATTTAAAAAAATTCGTAAACATAGCATGGCAAGGACGAAAGGAAATATGGAAAGATTTCTGGTCTGAGGGAAGACAGGTGACGTCGTATCACAATATTTAAGATTTAAAATAACACTGAAGAAAAATAAACTAACCACTCTGTTATATGGTGACTAAAGGCGATGGTTGGTGAACTACATCCCGAAAAACCACGCGAGCGCCATGCTGAAAAGTCATGACTGCGGTAGAAGTAGAATGAAAGTGGTGAAACAAAGGCAGGAGCGAGAGAATGACGGGAAGCGAGACAATAATTTCGCAAACAACTGCAAACAGTGCCAGTAAATAGTGCGGGCGGCCAGACGAGCATCAAAATGCAGACGAAGCGAGAGTATCATATGCACAAATTGCACCGTATTGACGGAATCACGCACAGAAAGCATGATTATGCTTAGAAATTGCACACTCACTCACACATTGAATCAGGTGATGGAAAAGAAATAATAAATCTTCGGTCTCAAAAAAGGCATGCGTAGATACGGATATCCGACTAGAAAAAATACGTTATTTAGCTCGACTTGTCTTGGCGCGAAGTTAAATGTAAACATTGTGAATATGAATTTAATAAAAATTATTGCATGACTCTGGACATGAAAATTTATATTAAAATGTAATATTTATTGTATTTAAGTAGCGTTGTAATTTGACACAGCACAGTTGGTAAACACGGAGATTGAAATGCGGCAGTGTGCCTTATACGTTAAAACCACTAGTTGAATCGTATGTTACCTTGCACATCTTCTAACAATATGAGAAGCTAATTATCCACAGAAGTACGATACGCATGGCCTTCTACGTAATATGGAAGGATAAACGGTCCAATAACATGTTCTTAGACAATGCCAACCTACACGTTCGTGTGGTCACCACTTCAAGTATTAATTTCTTCTGCAATCACGTGGCTATCGTGAGCATTGAAATGGCCATCGCTTGTAGTACATACTCTGTTTGTAATCAACACACTCGATTGAAACATTGGTTCGGTAATACACTGTTGCTTAAATCACGAAGTTACTTGGTCCAAGTGCTAGTATCTTTCGCACGTGGTATAACTTAGATGCAGTATGTGCTGACTGAGCACTCTCTACTCGAAGGTGTGGTTGAAGTCAGTATCATTTGGAACGCACGTGTTCTAGTGAATTCTTTTTCCAAAATGCCTCGTACCAACACATATTACCCTAACGTCCCCACGTGTTGGATGTATACCCACACATTCGTTTATGCAGGCTCTGGAACTATACGTGATGTGGCTGCATCTACTGTGGCAGCATTTCTGATTAAGACAAAATTGCATACGCCACACCCTACAGTTTCAACAAACAGTGTTGGACTTGCAATTCAGGAGGGCCCGGGTTAGATTCGCGGCTCCGACCATCCTGACTTATGTTTTTCATGGTTTCCCTGAATCGCTCAAGGCGAATGATGAAATAATTCCATAAGAAAGATTATGGCAGACTCCTCTCCTAGATCCTGTCGTTGTACCAAGTTGTGTTGTCACCGTGTGCAATGGCCTCACTATAGACCTGACGTAAAGCCCACTTACATTACATTAATATAAGTTTGTTACTTCACAGAACAACGTTTCTTGGTCCATTAAAAATTGTAGCAAACGGTCTGTAGTGTCCTCAACAAAAGCCATGGCCGACTCGTCTCCCAGTTCCTGTCATTATACCAAGTTGCGTGTCACCGTCTCGGATGACCTCGCTGTTGACGAGACGTAAAGCCCACTTGTCTTACCTTTTACTATGACTTATCTTATAAATGAAGGTACGTGATGGTGAAAATACAATTACATTCACTCAGGCAGTGACAAAGACGCAGGTCTGTCTAGTGGAAAGTGGTGAAGGAAGGGCGTCGCGAACTACACACAGTAAATTTGGTCCAAAGCGTATATCGGTGCTTCTCATACTGCCTACCTCTTCAGGACAGATGCGAGACGTTGTAACCGGCCCCATGTTCACAGGTTACGGAAGAATTCACGATAGAAAGTAGACATGTGTTATGCACACCATAGAATACCTGGTGATTGGCGTCCAAACGAACCGTCTTCCGATATCCGTTCTCTGGAAAAATTGTACCATATTACTAGAGACCAGAAAATTATGCCAGTTTATTTAATTAGTAGCGACACGGGTATCTCGCGGATTCATCTGGTAACATCCTAGAATTTCATACCTAGCAATGCACTCGACACAGTCGATTCTTCGTTAACGTGCTAGTTGATAGCACGCGATAACCCTATGAATGATTTCCTTATTTATTTCTGGCTTCTAGACGTCAAAACAGCAGTTGTCCAACCGTAGAAGTGATAGTGTAGTAAACTTTCTTGACGTTAAACCTGAGAGAGAATGATTCTTCGAAATAATCGTACCTCTATTAATTACACACTATAGTTCAATGCTATACGTTCCTGAAACGATCGTGTGATCGGATTCAAGTTTATTAGACCGATGCTGGAAAACCTTGACCCAACAGCAAACCTTGAAGAAAACAATGGCCATGCTATGTGTTCTTTGGCGAAGCTGGGGCAACAGCGAATAAGAGAATATCTTAGCTCTAAGGTACATAGGCCAATATAATACAGTCTCCATGTCGTTGAACTCGCATATTGAGGCTGTTTATGCTTATTATACTACATATAAATAAGGGCCTATGATTTTAGCGATAATATTTTTCACCAACGTGTTTCAATCTCTTATGTTCAACCTGCAGCTTTACTTCCTGGCTGTTGATTGGCTGTTTTTAACTCTCACGCTTCTTGAGGTTCTACCCGCAAATAACTGACGTGTGGTGTCACCGTAACATCTGATTGGCATATTCAAATAAGCGACGTATGTGCTCAGAGACATGCTGCTAATAAACATAATGCAGAGCCGTACACGTGTACGTAAGGCACTGAAACAAGATGCTGCAAAACTATTTTCGCAATAATCAAAGTTCCAAGTCGCAATGATATTGTGAAATATTGTTCAGAATATTGCAGTAAAAGGTTTTAAGATTTTTTAAAAAATCATGACGGGAATCAAGAAAGCATAAAACCTGTCTTCCTCTTAATTTTTTCATACGTCGTTTACGCACATTTACAGTTATTACAAAAACATAGCCTGTTTGGGATAAAGTGTTAAAACATTAGGTGAATTTACAATAACTGTAGTTATGAGAAAGCAACCCTGGAAATAACAAGGCGTACGATTGTAAAATACCACGAGGAGAAATCTAACTCGTATTCGTTCGGTCAGCTAACATTCCTAGACGTGGTCGTAAGGTGTCAATTCCATGACCAGAGAGGCAGAGAGGTGTAGTCTTTCACACCGTAACTGGCGTTACGTGATATCGTCCGCTCTCTGCCCCGTGGTCCGTCCTCCACTGCAATTACGTAGCGGAGTCTGGCTTTTCAATTACTTGCAACATTCATCTTGTTTACCCTCGCCCTGGTCGTTATCTGCTCTTCACGGTGCATTATTAGTTCCTGCGGCGCAGACATTTCATCCGCCAGCTGCGGGGCTCAAGACTGGCTTGTTTTGTTTTTTGGAGTGCAGAATGTTCTTCAGTACAATTTATTAACTGGCAACATTTCACCTCGCGGTCGTGAACTGTGCATAGTTGGATATATGCATGTTTAAGTAACATCGAGTCCCCACAAGGCGAAACAAAATAACTGCTGCGGTAAAATCTGTAGTATTGTTTATCTTACAGGTACACAGTAACATAAATTTAAAAGACTCAAAATTGTAAGAGTGCAAAAGGCAATCTTTCTACAATTTAGTCAAGACAGAGTAATGTTTTTAAAATCTGTATTTAACTCCACCCAATAATAATGTTATACAGCTATATAATAAAATTAGCATTTATTGGAATGTCCAATCCGACTGAGTTTAAGAGAAATCTAAAAAAAGTACTTCGCTGTAAATGTAAAATTAATTTAATGCCGAATAAGTGGATTGGGTGGGGGCGGAGAACATCAGGGTATTACACGCTGTGAGGCTTTCAACCTGAGAGCCCGTAAGGCGTTTACCTATCCCTGTGATGTGACATGAAGTGAGGGTCTAAATTTAACTGAGCAAGTAATTTTTGGTTCAAAAGAATGTTGTAACAATTTTGTTGAGTGCATTGTGCCCACATCTTCAGTTCTGCTTCATGGTCAGTGGTTTATGTTTTAAACTGTCGACGTCTCGCGGGTTCTACCAGCAAATCACAGACGTGTGTTGTCACAGTAACCTTGCTCTCATTGGCACAGTCAAATTAGTGACGCATCTGCACTAATGCTTCCTTCCAGTAACCACGAAGCAGATCTGCAGATGAACACGCAAGGGATTAAAACCAGTTGGTAAAAAGTTCTTTTCACCAAAAATCGCTGCGAATAACAATAGATCTTCAGCGGAATACAATAACTGATGAAATTGAGTAGATTACCCAGAGACTACACACCGGCCATGACGTTTAATACATGTGATAAATCATGACTGACACCACCGGGAATTAAGCTCGGATCGATAAGTGGGACAGCGAGTGGTTTGACCCCTACACCACCACGGCCTATGCATGTAAAATTAAATTTATGCTAGGGTAATGGACGACTTGAAAAGAGGTGGAGCTTCAGTCAGGTGTGGGATACAATTCCTATCTCCATGGATACCGCAGTCGAATATAACCTTCATTTAGCTGTGTGGCTTCACATGTCCCGGATGAGCTGTACGTCAAGAAAATGTATTATTTGTTTGGAATTTGCCGTTTTTTTTTCAGGTAAACATTAATCTTATGTATTTGCGTATCTTAACCATGAAATTGAAACTAATATTTTTTACCCTTGCATGAAAATCTAAGAATGCGCAACATTTTTGCTTTCTGCAATTACCAACTAACAAATCAGCATGTTTGTAATCAAGCTTTGTTTCCCACAGTATTTTTCCTGCGGTGACGTCAGGGGGCGTGTACTTCAAGTCGTCCATTACTAGGTTCATACCACATCCCCAAATAAATAATAATATCCTCTGAGATTACGCATCCACTGTAACACGAAGTAGTAAATTATTATATGGCAGAACTAAATATGGTGATACTTTTGACCCATTTTCGTAACGTTTAAGATGAAATCACTATAACCCGCAATTTTATAATTTGGTCCTCTTTACCATCAAAAACCATAGTTGTTTATGGTATTGATAAGTAGAGATAGTGTAAAACAGAAGAAACATTTCGTGACAGTGTATTTTACAAACCAGTGTAGAGGCCCTGCAGCTTGTAGGCTATTACTGGAGGATGGCTACGTGTTTGTTTACAGACGAATGACAAACATTCACTATTGAGGCGCCATAGTTAACAGACAAGTTAAATGGAGACTCGCCAATGACGAAAGCTGAAAGTTGTATTTGTGCCGAAGAGCCCGGCAAACTGTTAACTTTTCCCGCGATAAATAAATACATTTATTTATAAGGTACTGTGATTCCCATTATACGCACAAAAGTATATTATTTGCACAATAAATTTAAGACAGGGAAGCGTTTGACAGAGAATTTTTGTTCATTTCGAATTATTCTCAAATTCGATAAAAAAACGCTGGTTTTGCAAACAGAGGATCTGTACATGTCATGAAATTGATTCCAAAACATTCAGTATATTTGTACCCACAAATATTCAATAATTCCAATAATGATTAGCGTATGTAGTACCTTCAATATTCCTACATTAAAACTAATCGCGTTACTCGGACAATTCTTGAGGAAGCTTTATTTATACTATACACTGTAAAAAAAAACTTCATTGAATGTTTAGGAAGTTATTTTCCTAGACGCAGTATGGTATAGTTACCATACTTCATCTAGTAAATATGCAAACTTTTACAGTTGTTACAATACAAGTCTGGTATCTTCAGTATACATTTGACTGTTTTATAAAAAGGTTTAGGAGTGTTATCATGGATGTCTGGGAAACTATTCTACCATGCCTACATTCTAAGCACTCCTATACGCACGTCTGGTAAATTTACAAACTATTTTTTAGAGTGTACAATGAGTCCTGACACGTAATTTTCGTGAAAATACTTTGCAATGGATTGTTTTAAAGCCTTACGTACACATACATAGTTTTACTTCGTGGTTGTTGATAGGGCCACATGACTTTCGCAAAAATATATTTGTACTGTATTGTTGCAATGCCTTACGAATACTAGTAATTCTGCTTTATTGCTATTGGCCGCATGTTTTTATGTACAGACGTTACTTATTTTATTGTACCAATAGGTATAATATTACTGCAACACTACAAGTCTGTGACTTTCGGGTAGTACCGCAAGACTCATGATAGGTAAAACATCCAGACACCAAGTTGGTGCAGAAATGTTTTCGCGAAAATCAAGCGTTTCTAATAACTGGCAGCGTGGCTTTGTGTAGAGACGTATGTCATTTTACTATGCCAGTCAGAGTAAGGTAATGGTTAGAGACACTGGAAAATCGCGGGAATAGTTGACAATTTGCTAGGTTCCAACATGCTGTATATAACACTGAATGTTTTGTTCCTATATTGGCTATGGTTTATTTGAAGCATTGTTTCTCTTTTCAACAGGCCCAGTTATAACTGTACAGCTTGAACACACAGCGTGTGTGATTCACCACAAAACTGTTCACACGTGTCACGGTTAATGTACTATAGTTTATTGGAGACTATGCTAAACATTTTCGCGATTTTCCAGTGTCCCTAGTAATGGTGACACCATCCGTCTGTGATTTGCCAATAGAACCCAAAGAAAATTGAGAGTTATAAACCTCGAATTACTGACCGAGAAACAGAACTACAGTCCCTAAAGACTGGATTGTTTCAACTATTTGACATCCTGGTCGAGTGGTGCCGTCAGTTACTTCACTATGTTTACTTCAGTAAATTGAGAAACTTCACCACGCTAAGTCACAAGGCCAATATCCACAATATATTATCAGATGCAGTAGTTAGATGTTGGAACCTAACTTAAACGAAAGTCGTTTCGTTAAAAAACATTTATTCCCGTTTATTGACATTCGCTCAAAGATGTGTACGTCTATGTAAGTGGTCCAGATATGTCATTTTCCTATGTAAGCATAGATAAACGGCAGAATGTAGTAACGGGGGCGACAGTGGTTATTTGAGAAAACCCGTTACGTTTTACGCATGCAAAAATCGGAAGCGACCTCACTGGGAACCGATCCTAAATCAACGAGGTGTGAGGTGACCTCTACATCACGCAGAGTTGTGGACACATTATCAGAAATTACAACAAGAAATTGTTAGCCGGTCATTTTTTTAACTTTAAACTTTGTTGAAGAGAGGAAATAAACCTGCCAAGGGTGCCTTTTTTTACGGATTTCAATAGCATGACGTTCCGCTGATTCTTGTAGTACATCATTACACAATAAATTTGGATTTGTAAGTATTTGACATAACTGGTTGAAATTGTGTAGTAATGATTTTCAACAGTTACGTTAGTATATTTGTGGTTTTTAATCGACAGTTAATTTTTAATTGATTAGCAGTTTCATTCATGTACTTGGAGAGAAAGACGTGTTATTATTGGCTGAGCAAGAGAGTGTGTAACATACAAGTATTGAATACTTGTATAAAATAATACAATTGATATCCTAAACACATTTTTGCGAGAAATCTGGTCAGCTACTTTATAAAAGCAGCAATGATTGAGACACGTCTTTGTTTACTATATAATATGATTGCAACTAAACTCATTTCTTATGTCCGGTGTATCAGTAACAATGAGTTTTAAGAAATGATGTGCATAATTCACTGTAAGATATTAATTTGTTATGTTCCAACAGTTTAACAGTTTTTGTTAATTATAACTAATTCTGAGCCATAGGATGAAAAAAAACTACTTTTAAACTTGTCTTAAAAGTAGGGACCAGAAATTTTCGTAAATAAGATTTTTGCACCACTTTGGTTCAATGTGTTACGTGCATACCTGCAGCTCTACTTCAGGATTTTTGGTTACGTATATTTGTGCAGAGTCGTCTTTCATTTGACTGCGTCAATGAGAACATGGTTAAATGCGACATCACACGTCTTGTCATCTGCGGGTATAACTCCAACACTCTGGGGGTTAAAACATCCCATCACTGACCACGAAGTAGAGCTGCAGATATTTACGTGAGCCACAGACACAAAGTGGTGCAACAATCTTATCACGAAAACTTCCTGTCTCTACTAAATCACAGACTCATAGATAGAGGCACGAGTATTTCGCGTATTCATCTGACAACAGCCTAGACTTCTCAGTTCTTTATGTGTACTGGCTGAAGCCGAATATCCATTGGCTACTAACAGTACAAACGGGTAGCACGTGATATCTCCACGACTTGTTTCCTTATTTATAACTAGAGACATGCAAAATTCGCGTTATTTTCTGACAGCTGACTAGACTCCAAGTGACTATAGGCGCGTTCGACGTCTACCGCTGGCCGATATTGTCGTGACTTGCCGCGGAGAATGCTTACACGGTAGAGAGGCCAATCTCTGTAAAAACGTAACACACGTCAATAACAACACATAAAAGTTCGTGGCCAATTGAATCGCAGATTAGGCTCTGTTTTGTATAGGAAATTGAAGTTTAGTCTGCTATCAAATGATAACGCGAATTTTGCATGTCTCTATTTATAACTAGAGCCCGGTAATTTTCGCGAAAAGAATTTTGCAGCACTTTGTTTCAGTGCCTTACGTGCACACCTGCATCTCTGCTATGTGGTCAGTGATTGGATGCCGTTAACACCCAGCGTGTGGAGGTTAAACCCGCAAATCACAGACGTGATGTGTGGCAGTTATCCGTGTACTGATTGGCACAGTCAAATGAATAACGACTCTGCACAAAAACACTCTGTCAATATCCATGAAGTTGAACTGCAGGTGTGCACGTAAGGCACTGAAACAAAGTGGGGCAAAAATCTTTTCGCGAAAACTACCGGGCTCTATTTATAACTGGCTTGCAGTCGTCAAGTATGTGTCAAAACCGCTCTCGTCTAATCACAGAAGGAGGAGTGAAGTATACATTAGTGATAGAGGCACGAGTATTAATCTGGTACACTTTGTCCTCAGCTACTGGTACATGGGTTGCTGCTCCAATAAGTTGCCAGTTGTACATGTGACAAGGTAGCGCGGCAGTCAGTGAGTGCATTCATGCAGGCCTACTTTTAGTTCACAATCCTCAAGGAAGAGTTGCAGTGTACTGTAAATTATTTTTCTAAAAATTTCCAGGCAATTCTTTGTTGTTTTACAATATTTTGTAAATGGTCTAAAATTCCCCCTGTAAAAGTATTTGTTTCTAAAGATACAAGGGTTTTCGTCGGAGAAGTGTATAGTCCACCACAGTCACAAGTTCACCAGAAATTACATAGTTATACATGCATCACATCCTCTGAAAGCAATTTTCTCGAAAAATACATGCTTTAAAATTTAAAGAAACTTATGTCACTGAACTGTACAGTGAATATATACAAACAAAAAATACTAAATAGCATGTTAGTCAAGGTTGTCTAGGGGTGATGTGAATGGATAAACGCGAGTATGCAGTTTCGAGCCTGGTTGCATCCACAAAGTTTCGTTCTTTTATTAATAATCACGTGTAAAATGTTATTTTAAAAATACGTTCAGTTTTATGATTAAACTAAAACAAATATTTAAAACTTCATTTATTCCTTATTGCAAGTAAAATACAAGTCTGTAACTTGTAATTTGTCAAATACATACTTTGTATTTTTTACAAGAGCCAAAATTGTAGTTTTACAATGAATTTCTATGGCGATTGGGTTTCCATGGATTTTTCTTGCAAAAGTACCGAACATTTTTTTAGTGAAACAACCAAATCGAGAAAGTAATTAATGTGTACAAAAGCTTGAAATCGAATTTCTTCTCTACTGAATTTGCGAAATTTCCAGGTCTAATAACTACTATAGCCACAAGTATTTCGTATGTTCGTCTGGGAGCAGCGTAGACTCCTCAGTCCTTGATTCGCACTGGCTATAGTCGTTCATCCGTTGACTTCCAAACATACAAGCGGGCATCACTTACAAATTGTTTCCTTATTTATTACTGGCATGCTGTCATCAAATGCATGTCAAAATCGCTTATGTTCCGTTACAGAAGTGACAGTGCAGTATAAGTTCCTGATGACAAGCCTGACCTAGAATGAATCCAATGATTACTGTTGCCTCTAATAGTGACCAGTTCTCTAGTTTCTACGTGCCTTGGTGGTCTAGCCTGGAGGTCAACTTTATCACAAAATGGCAGTCTGTGAACTGGCATTAAAGTTGAACAATTTTTTAAAAACGCATAGTTGTTCTACTTACATCCATACACTGTTTAACAGCTATGAAGAGCGGTCGTATTCATAAAGACCTGGAATTTTCGCGAGTTCATTTATGGGGAATATATACTGTATTTACAAATAGCAATATGAATTTTCATCGCTGTTATTTAAACTCTTTCTTATAAACTTGAAACTCGGAACCAATAGCACATGGCCTTTTACGCAATCTTACCGGCAGCGACCGAAGATTTTGAACCACTTTTTTCAATGCCTTACATGTATGTACATCTACATATATATTTCATAGGTAGGGACTGAAAAATTTCGCGAATTCAATGACCTGTAGGCTAGAATCAACTATTCTATGCATACTCAAGCCCAGACTATTTGAACACTAGCTGCTACCACAGACTAAATAGTAATACAGACACGAAATGACGTGGCAGCTCGTTTGATGTTGGCGAACTTCGCCGCTTATTGGCTGCCCCAGACCGTTGATGCCAGCCCCGCGTATGTTTGGCTCCTGCATGTTACGGCAGGTTTCCTATTGGCCTGGCTGCCGATTATTACAGCAGCTGTCTTACGCTGATTGGCAGCAGGTGTTTCCGCCATATTGCTGGCCAGGGAAGCCATTTTGCTGGCGTGTGTGTCTGAGTTCGCTGGCCTACCGGCTATTTCACTTCTGTATTCCTAAATATTCTGTGCTGCTACTCAGTGGAACAGTAGACAATGAACGAATAGAGGTGGCTTGAGTATGCATAGCACAATAGATTCTACTCTACAGGTAATTGAATTCGCGAAATTTTCCAGTCCCTGTTCATAGTTATTGAATTTGTGTCAGTCAGAACAAGGTTAACTTGGACAACACACGTATGTCATTTGCAGATAGAATCCCAAGACGTTGAGCGTTAAAACATCCAATCACTGACCACGAAGCAGGTTTTCACGTGAAGCATTGAAACAAAGTGGTTCCAAAATCTTTACGCGAAAATCACCGGTCTCTACGGATAGTATGTAATGCTAAGGCGAATCACAAATATTAAGTAGCGGGGTGCACCAGAGCTACTTTTGGGCCCAGTCAAATAAGAACAGGCAAACATCGATATATCCACGGATAGCTGTGTTATATTCAAGCGTAACACGTCGCCAACTTTAATGTCGATATATCAGTATTCCTTATCATGTAACACGTGGTTCGTAGATACGTGAAAATTCGCACTTTTAGGTGCCAAGCCACAATTCTTTATTCATAGGGCTCCGGGCTTTATGTAATTAGTTGAGGCATACCACACAACCTGCAGGCCAACAGCAGACGTAGGACGAGCACACAGTGACATGCAGTTCACTCTGGTGTCGGATAATAACGCGAGATTGGCAGATATCTACAGTAATTCGCTTCTTGTTTAGCTCAAGATTTATTGTTAGCTTGGATTACTTCAAGGCATGTCGTTTAAGCTGAAATCCAACTGCAAAGTTAAATTAATGCACTGATGGTTCATGGTTACCTTGTCGTGACATTTATTAGTGAACAACTCCGATACTTAAAAATTACGAATAGAGATTATGGTTTATCGCGGGAAAACGATCAGCTTATTAGATTATAACTGGCTTTCTTTTGTACGTTGAGTTGTTGCTCTATTTCACTGAGCCAATAATAATCCCGTTACTGTAACATTTGATGTCTGCTGTTGGTCTGCAGACATCTACTTTGTGTCAGACGTACATCGCCAAATCATTTATGTTGCAAAAAATACAGCGTTTTCAAAGGTATGTTGGCCCAAAACTGTTTCTCGGTATACCATCATTAGAGATGATGGTATATCGCGAAAATGTTTTGTGCCAACATACCCTTGAAAACGCTGTAGTTTTTTTTGCAACATGTATGAATGGGTGACACAAACGTAGCTGTCAGCAGACCAATAAAAGGCATCGAATGTTACGGTATAGGGATTCTTTTTGACTCAGTCAAATAGGATACCAGTTCCAAGTGCAAACTAAAGCCTGTTATCTTCTGGAAAGTTGAACGTTTGTTGATATCCAGAAAACAGTCAAGTTTTCCCGCGATAAACCACCATCTGTACCATTGTCTCTAATTATTAGAGACATGCAAAATTCGTGTTATTTTCTGACAGCTGACTAGACTGGAAGTCTCCCGTTGGCCGATATTGCCGTGGCTTGCCGCGGATAATGCTTAGCCTACACGGTAGAGATGCCAATCTATGTAAAGACGTAACATACGTAAATGACCACACACAAAAGTTCGTGGCCAATTGAATCGCAGATTATGCTCTGTTAGGTATAGGAAAGTGAAGTTCAGTCAGGTACCAAATGATAACACGAATTTTGAACATGTCTACTAATTATGAAGTAGATGTGGACAGTAAGCACACAGGACTTTGAAGCCCAGCTGGCAGGTCGTCGAACCCGCGAAGTGTCTGGGTCTCTATTCATCAAACACTCGCTTTTCGTCACTTCGTGAATACGTCTGCGAAACCAGACGAGCGAGGGATCTTGGAAGTTGGAAGACAGCGAGAGTTTAATGAGGAACATTGCAAAACTTTACGCTGTAGCTTTCATTGACCGCAGACTTCCCGAGTGCAAGGGAACGCCTTGTGAGGGGAAAGGGAAAGAGCAAGACAGACACGCTGCCAACATAACACCGTGTAATGAAACCACTGCTCTTATGGAAGTCAAGAAGGAGAAGCACAAAGGCAGAAATAGGCAAACATTAGCGGGCGTGTACGTTTGTCTCCCAGATTTATTTTGTTGGTGTTACTAACCTACACTTCACTCTTTTATGCATAATTAACAATCAACTCACAGTCGTCAAAGGGGGGTAATTTTTCTAGATAATATTTGTATGGATGATGTATTTCTATATAAGAGATCACTGAATAACGTTGAAAGATCTTCATCTCGCTGTAAGAGTTGCGAAGACGAGTAAAATTATTAGAGTTGATAGGTTATCACGGAAAAACTTGACTGATTTCTGGACTTCAACACACGTTCAGCTCATGAGAAGATGACTGATTTTTGCTTGTACTTGGAGCTGTTGCCCTATTCGATTGAGACAGTAAGCATCACGATATTGTAATATTTGATGCCTATTATTGGTATGCAGATAGCTACGTTGTGTCAGACGTATAACACCCAATCACACATGTTGCAAGAAACCACATTGTTTTCAAGGGTATGTTGGCACAAAAAATGTTCGCGATAGGATATTCCTAGGGGCACGAGTATTTCGCGTATTGATTGTCGGTCAGGTTGAACGCCAATAACCTACATATCACTGTAACTTCCGTAATTAGACGGCAGCTGTTTTGACACACCTTTGGAGGTGCAAGCCAGCAGTAAATTTAATAAAATAATTCGTGGAGCTACCCACTTGAACGGTTAGGAGCCAATGGATATTCGACTTTGGCCAGCGTGTGTATAGGACTGAGAAGTCTAGTCGGGGGTGCGGCGTTTGTCCTAAAATCGTTTATCCTAAACAGTATTCGTAACAATTTACCTTCGTTTGTCCTAAAGTCGTTTATCCTAAAAAGTAGGAAGATATCTATCACCTCCCACCTAAGCGATCCGGGCTCGATCCCTCGATGGGTTTGGTTCCCAGATTTTTCTCATGGGGGAGCCATAACAGACGTTGCCGTTGGCCAGCGGGTTTTCTTGGAAAACTTCCGTTTCCACTGTTTCTCTCATTCCGTCGCTGCTCTACACTCGTCTCATCTATTATTCGGGCCGGACGGGCGAAAGGCATGTCTCGCTAGTCGAGCAACCGGCCAAACATTCACCTTTGTCTACTCTCACTGTGAAACTGCCAGAAGACGGGAACACGTAGTGAATTTTAATTTTCAGTTGTAGTTCTATAGTAAAATACATAACATCTGACCTATACATACTACGCAATTAGTACAGGCGTTCGAAATTCACGTTATTGTATGAAAGCAGGCCAGACTGCAAACTTTTACGTGTTCACTCGACACGGCCCACCACACATATCGCTTCTAGCCAACAATCATAAATCCGATAGTAGGGTCGCCAATCTCCTTTAAAGTGTTTGCACAGCCAACTCTCATCACATAAAGGTTCATACCCAATAATCTGTCACATTTTACACGGTATAACAGGGCGTTGAAGTCTAGCTAGTCACCGAATAATAACCACAATTCTGCATGCCTCTAGTAATTAGTCAATTATTAACATTAAATCATAAATATACCGTAGCCTTATAAGATTCATCAGTAGAGATGACGGTATATCACGAAAATGTTTTGTGCCAACATACCTTTGAACATTCTGCAGTTTGTTTGCATCATATATTATTCGGTGGTATACGTCTGTCACAACGTTGCTGTCTGCAGACCAATAACACGCATCAAATATAAACATATTAGGATTTTTACTGGCTTAGTCAAATATGGCAACAGCTCCACATACAAGCGAAAACCAGTAATAATTTCATAAGTTGAACGTGTGTTGAAACCCAGCAAACAGTCAAGTTTTCCTGCGATAAACCATCATCTCTTGTCATCAGGTAATGAGTATATCAAAATCAGTGTCAAAATCAGAATAAGACTTATGTGTAGTAGTAAAGCGTAATAAGAATATATGCTTAGTAAATTCGATGAAAATAGTGTTATGTGTCGTAAATGGAGACTTCAACACGAGTGGATGGCAAGTTACCATAAACGAAGGCACAGGATGAAATTCGGTGAAATCTGGGAGTAATGTAATTTGATGTCGACAAATGGCGAACACGTGGTAGACAGCTGCGCGCGTGAGACGCAAACCCCACACCTCGAAGGGCTTAAGGTCTCTTTGCAGAGTCCCGAGGCTCTCATTACACGATGTCGGACAAGGCGTGAAGCCACTGAGTATTGCCGTATCGATCCTGGCGCGCCGCGTGAAACAATAAATCCGCGGACGGCAAAGTGCTCTGGGCCCTCGCCAAAACCCGACCCTCCCGGCAGCCCGCGCGAGCCCCCGGATATGCCACTGTAGTTCGTGAACTTGTGTGTGGTGCAGGGGTCTAACATAGGAGGAGAGGAATACTGAAAGTACGAAGCTACAGTATCCTTCCTGCCGTTATAGTTACACTAGTATCATTACAGCCATGACGAAAAATGTTTGCAACAATTTTGTTAAATGTCTTATGTGCACATCTTAACTATGCTTAACCGTCAGTGAATTGATGTTTTTAACTCCCAGCGCAGTAATCATGTTCTGACTACCACTGTCAAATAAGTGACGCCTCAGCACTTAACGCGTTCTGCCAAGAATCATGAAGCAGAGGTACAGATGTGTCCGTAAAGCATTGAAACAAATAGTTGCTCAATTCGGTTGGCTAGCTAAACAGCTGCCTTACGCTAATTGGCGGTGGGCGGTTCAGACATGTTGCTGGCCAGCGAGGCCATTTTGCTGGCATGTGTTGTTCTGAGTTGCCCTACTACAGGCTATTTCACGTCTGTATTTTTATGTAGTCAGGACTGCAAACGCTCAGGTTGATACCCTCACCCAAAAATAAGAAATATTATAGGAATTAATCGATCAACAAAAAAAGTACACGAAATAAACCATACCGGCAGTAAATTGTAAATTTATTAACAGATTTTAATCTTATAATGTAAAACAAAATCGTAACACTAAATAATCTTTCCACGCGATGTGTTCCACGTAGAAACCAGCCTACAATACAGTCCGACAAAATATAAGTGTGCATGCTCTAAGCGTGACACACAACTGTGCCAAGTTTAGTCAGCATTGTTCTCGGCACACGTTACCTGTAAGCTATCCTGGGGCACAGCCGAGATAATTGGCGCTGTGATCAAAGGGAAGGAATTTGGTTCCAGGATTGATAATCGCGATTTTGGTTCTCCATTATTTTCCGAAACCGTTCCAGACTAATTCGGTGATCGTTCGTCAAGACTGGCCTTGTACATCATTTATCTAAGACAATCGCTTTGTATATGATGAAGTGGGTGTAGACGAGATGTCAAGACCAACTACGTAGTGTCTAGCATGTTTAGAGTCATTTTAAAATGACAAGAATATTTTTTTGCACCATACCTTCACAAATTTACTCTCCTGGACGCAACTTATGGCTCGATTATGTTGGATGACTTGCCAAATTAAATAAAAACATTAACTTAATGTCCTAATTGACTCCAAATTTTTTAAATAGGGGACAGGACAGGTTCCGCTTACTGCTGCCTGAAGTTTCCAAGAGTTGAGAGAACAGTCGATCATGACCTAAGTGCGTGCTCTTTAAAGACGACTGGCTGGTGACCACCCCCCTCCACCCAGACGACTTGTGACATCTGCGATAAGTGAGGCAGAGGCAGCCACATGTTGCCGGAAGTGTTAGGACACTGTAAAAAAATTCTTAAAATGTTTAGGATATAATTGACGTAAACATAGTATAGAAAAGTTATCACACTTCCGCCTTGTAAATATGCCAAATTTTACATTTGTTATAATACAAGTCTGGTAACCTCAGTAGACATTTGACTGTTTTATAAAAAGTTTAGTAATGCTACCATAGATGTCTGGAAAACAATTCTACATTCCTACACTCTTAATGCTCCTACACGCACATGTGACAACTTTACTAACCATCTTTTCGAGTGTAGTGACACGGGGGAAGAGTAGCTGGTGCGGCTCACCCCCTCGCCCGCGCGCGATCGAGTCCTGTATCGTTACAGTACTATGCAAAGCAGTGTAACTGGCTATATCTTGCATAAATGGATGGTGTTTATATAGTTCATTGAGGATGATACACGAATATTCAGTATAAATGTGCTAGAGAAATAATTAGCCTATTTCGACCGGAACACACCAATATCGAACGAAGAGAGAGGTTTTTTTGGTTGGGGGATAAATTTCGTCTACAGCGAGGTTATTAAAGACAGCGCCGTGTTTAGAGCACACGCCTCCTACCAAAGATATCCGGGTTATATTCTCGGTGGGATACATCTGCGTTTCGGAGGCCGCGAGTGGCACAGTGGCTGGAGAACTCGCCTTCCACCAAGGCAATCCGGGTCCGATTCTCGACTAGGTCGGTCCACGGATTTTCGCATATGGGAATCGTGCCTGGCGATGCCGCCGGTCGGCGGGTTTTTTTTCGGGTATCTCCCGTTTCCCTCACCCCTTAATTCCGGCGCCGCTCCATACTAGCATCATGTCACCTCTCACCAGCGCTAAAGACCTAGATGTTGGGTGCTGACACGAATCTCTTCACTTCACAATGCTCATAAATGTTTTATCCTTTCTTACCAATAGGCAACGTCTCATATCAAATAATTTAATCACTAGAACATTTTGCGACTCTTCTCCTTGAGTGCGCCGCCTACCCGCGCGTGAGAGGCTCAAAACCGACTGAGACATGAGGTCGATTTTGAAGCGCGCTTCAAATGCGACGTTGCCTCAACGAGACAAGCGCCGAACTAGCGTGCAAGCTTCCCGCCTAACGGTTTTTACTATGGGACATTAAGCGGTGACGACATAATTTTATTGGTGGAAAGTCTGCAACTAAGTTCAGTGCAGGTCGCAATCTGAGTTTCACATACGTCCGGTTAGTACATTTTGAAGTACGGAAGTCTGAAAAGGCTGTTTTTAGCCATGTTAAAGGTCTTAGAAACGGTGATTTTAACGAGCGTGGCGTCTTACCAATGAGGTTCCGACCTTGTCTAAAGTTTGTTTTCTTTCCGTATGTTGGCAGAATGGGCACACGTGGAATATTTTCCTGTGAAAAACCAGTTTGCGAACACACTTTAACGCATTTGAAGCGTGGGGTAGGCGATCGCCTTAAGTAGCTGACTTATAACTGTTTGATCATTCGTTTGGTTTCGCTTTAACGCGCGTGAGTGCAAAAGTGTTTTGAAGTTTTATAAATGCAGACCAGAATGTATATGGGATGGGCTGTTCTCTGGATGATAGGCAATCAAGAAGTTATAAATGCTCGAGTATGCAAACATATTGTGAATTTTTCTTAAATTTCTTTGAAATCGTGATTTTTTTTTTTTTCATTTTTGGAATAGGAATTATTTACTTTCCAGCTGTCGAGTTTATAATGTGCAACAACACGCGCACGAGTACGAGTCAGCAAAAATACAAGTCGAAAACCCTTCTACGCCAATTTAGTTTAATACGCCATTGAATAATTTGGGCTAAATCGTCATTTTCGGTATTCATACTCACAACTTCGAAGACTGTTATGGTTACAATGTATGCAAAGCACTGCCCACGTTACCTCGACGTTCAGTCCAATCCATCAAAAGCGATTTCAGTATGTTCAAATTTAAACACACGAAATTTTCTTCATGAGATAATCTAAAGATAATATTTATAAGTTTACCATTACTCTGCATGGTTTTAAACTTTTTTTCTGGTTGATTTAGATGTGTTGTATAAATGCTTGTTCAGAAAGTAATTATTTTTACATTACTGTTTAAAACTTCCACGCACGCAGGTATGGCTGTAAAGGTTTTTTGAACCCTCCAAATTGAAGAGAAAAATTATAACCAAGCGTCGAGTCATCTTTGATACAGAAAACTGGAAGCTTCCGTAGAAATATGAACACTTTGTTAACATAACACTTTCCTGGGACATACGTCATTACAGGAGAATGTTACCGTATTACGACAACCTTCGTCCGTAATGGCGTATGTTAAAAAAACTGTTATGTTTATAATACGAACCCATAGCAAGAATCGTTCAGTGATCATATGAACACTTTGTTTCTGACATCCCATATATACCGCATATATAATCGCAATTATTGGAAGATCGTTTATCTTTCTTGTTGTTTATTAAATTCAGTTGATGTTTTGTATGTTTATTGGGCTGTATACGTGAAATATATGGTGAGTCAGGACGCAGTGTGTTAATTTCGTGCGGTGATGTCAGCGCCCGAAAAGTTGTGTCAAAAATGTGTTTTTTGTTTGTCCCTAAAGTGAATATAGTGTAAGTAATGCTACCCTGAAATTATACTTTCAAATTATATTTTTATATTAAACACAAAAAAATACTTGATATTAAATAACGAAACTCTGCACAGTGTCTTATAAATGTCTCAACTTCATTCTAAGCAATATAATTGTGTAGTATCATTGGACTATCATTGTTCAAATGGGGCATGGTAATTTATTTTATGCTTCTAATTTCGGAACATTTTCACTGCAATTCATGTTCTACGCCTGTACTTTCAAAAGGGCGAGAAGATTTATTAAGAAGGTCGTCTTGTAGAAAATTGCAAGAGTTAGTTGTTTTCGAGAAAACTGTATGTACAGTTATTGAATTTATTGTAATGCCTGAAACATGCAGGCTTTGCAACTTCTCTGCTAGGCGTATAACCAACCGAATAGGCGTAATTAAAAGAGCGGTTTCTATGATTTAACATGTCAGATAGATGGAGTAAAAGTAGGTGCATAGAATGGTAAAGCTGTTGCATTCAGTGCGCAAGGGAACTGCAGTATTAAAAAAAGCCCACAAGGTTATGTGAACGTTCACCAAGTTTTAGAAAATCGTACCTCTAAATTTCCCCCCACTAATAATTGAAAATAATTTGCTATAGACAAATTAATGTGTCCTAACCGATGAACAAAGCAGTACTCCCATACAGTTATCAAAATGTTTTTATTAGTGATGTTCCAAAATGTTTTAGTTAGTATGTAGATAGCGAATAGTTTATTGACATTAATATGAGTTGCTACAACACGCAACTAAAATTTGCTATTGAATATTTAATAACGATAATCAACAATTTGGTTTGATAACAGAGTTACGATAAATCTTCGAAAGTAAGGCTAAGCAGTAAAATATCACTTGTTTTAAATTTACAATTGCTACAACAGCAATCCTGTATACATGAAATTCTAGATTTAGAATATACACAAATATTAAGCATGGGAACATATAAAAACTAAGACTATGAAAAACTATAACAATAATTAACTATAAAAATCAGTTTGTCACAGTATGTGTCTATTTGTAATGACAATTCACATATAAACCAATTGGCAGTGTACCCATTACACAATTTGTAGTTTACATGCAAGATTGGTGGCTAATTCGGAAGACTTACATTTAATTTCCTGATAGCTTGGGCACCTATTGGTGTACATTCGGCTATGGTGAGCTGCAGCATAGTTCCGTAGGTTACTAATCTGAAACTGCTTCATATACACATAAAAAGTGACACATAATAGACATGTTGGAGTGGAGTAACGAGGAACTCAGTGACATAGTTTTAATGTGCAGATAAATACTGTACAATGCAGCTGATGAACGAAGAAGATATGCAAAAAAACGTACAAGCTTTCATAGCAGTTAATCGTCACTTGCATGAGAACGGAAGTGCACACGTTATACCAATGCCAATACGGTCACTGGCTGGGTATTAATGTTGAGTCCTAGCTGTAACCCCGGATACTCCGCAACCAGCAGTACACGAAAACACCACATCAGGTTCCTAAATTTATGTCGTGAGAAGTACTTGTCCGATTTTAGTCATTCAAGTTTCAAATGAAAGATTAAACCCTAGCATTAAATCCTAAGAATATTTATTTGTGTACTAAAGCAATAGTAAATACATATATAATAACAGTTTTGAACATTGTTTTTAAATTTGTTAATTTCGCTGTTAGTTCAACGAATACTTATTTCCTAATTTAAATTTAGCAATCGAATCTAGATTGCAAGAGATTATAAAACTTTCTGTAGCAGTTTTATAAGCATAATTATAATTAGGAAGTTTTAAATTAATTGCAATACTTTTTAATCGGAAATATCACTCAAAGAAAAATGTTATAATTTGCTGCTGTGAGTAAAAATGTTACTCTTAACACAACGGAATGCAAGTCAACCCTAGACATAAAATATAATTTCAGCATACAGTTGGTTCAACAAGCTAACTTTGTTAGTTTCCTAAAAAAAGCTTGAATTACGAAAATAATTGTAAATTTGATCTAGAATGAGCTGCTTTTGTTGGATAGTGGAATGTCTTAAAACTACTCGCAGTCATTACTTGCTGTGGGGGGAAACAAATACATCACAAATATTGTGGCCAGGATTTCATCGAAACCCTACGGACTGAGTCGACCCGCGAGAATCGAATGAATACATGCAAGCAGGGCATTTTTTAAATACAATATGCCGGCATTATTCCGCAGAGTGAAAATGTATCCACTTTACGAAATTTAAAACAGATCCAAACAATAAACAGGGCGTCATTTCAGATAATAACAGTATATCCAGGCACTCAGGACACTCAAAGAAGCGGCAGGGATGGTCAGACCATGATTCGAACTTGGGTCACCTTAGAATTTCACCTGTGCACCTCGTTGCTTGGTGTAGAGTTGAAACAAATTTCCATGTGAATCTATGCTAGTTAACTCAATTAGTGGCATTCTCTTATAAGTTGACGGATAGATTCATAATTACAGGTACTGAAATTTTAGTAATACTATACACCACAGGCGGCAGAAACATAACCGAAATTGTTCGACAATTTCGTCATACTATTCCAGTTTGAAAAAAAAAAACGGAAGAATGAAACTGTGCACATATCACTTACGAGTTGCGAACAGGGGTGGATTAAGCTGTGTGCGGCCCTGGCGTTCGACTAGAGCTCCTAATGCCCAATGGATCTAGAGTTGAACTTGATATATTCGTAGTAGGCCTCGTTGAAAACTACCAAACATTGATATCAGAAGATGGAGTATTAAATATTAATAATGTGTGATATACCTAAAAACTCGTAATTGGATGTGAAAAGTTACAACATTCACTTTTTACTGTGTTGAACTCGATAGGGCGCCAGTTATTTACGAAAATGTGTGAGTTTTCGCACCTAATTCGAAACATTCGTAACAAATTGTTTGGATTCAGAATGTACTTTTCAAAGGATGACCTGTAGAGGAGGAGGTGGGGCTGTCTCGTCTGTTTCGAGTAACGGTACTATGAAGGGTGGAGCCTGGTGTGTGACATCATTGCGGGGCAGCACTTCCCCCATGTCTTGGGCAGCGTGGAATTTATTTCTGATTTCAAACCGTCTTCTTGTTCCGTGAACTGCCGCCAATTGTGCACGTGTATTGTTAGAAATCCCTGCCCTCCCATACATAGAAACAGTCATGGGTAATCGGTCAGCTGCTCTGCATTTCTAGTACACTACCTACTTGCAGTGAATTACTAATTTAAGAATGAGACTATCTGCCTCCTTGCAATGATTAACACTCACTTGAGTATAGGACTATTTGTTTGAATTCACATATCTATCGTGTTTTTTATAGAATATCTGTGTAGTAATGCATCAAGCATTTAACTTATAAATACATGTTTTCAGTAAAGACCTTTAACAGATGATGTTTGAGAAACTATACGCTTTTTATGACGAATATATAGTACCAGAGAGCCTAGATTTCATGAAACCATAAATTATGTAACTCCAATTATTCTAGGCTAGAATAGTTCCATAATTTTTGGTTACTACGCCACGTTCATTTTTCGTAAAATAGCATTATTACATGTTCAAAATATTAGTAATTTTATTATTATGGTTTGTGTTGTTTTGACACACCCGCAAAGGATTCGAAAGTGTATCTGTATTCTATGGGTTCGACAATATGTTTGCTTTATGTAGGTAGTGAGCTGCTATGGTTTTCAAAGTGCACATATCGTTGACGAGATAGGCTATACAGAATGTCCCATAAGTGCGGTCTCACAAGGGAAATATCAATGGGTTAAATATGTCGAGTTATAGTAGTGATGCAGTGTGCTGAAGTACGACGACGGCAGTGTGTTCACCTTCATGTGCTTTACGACAGAAAATAATTTAATTTATGTCCACAATTAGCTTTGAAAATAAATAATGAGACCCTTCCTATGAGACAGGTCTTGTGGGACATCCTATACAGCAGAAGGAGCAAGGCGTAATAAACTTGTGTTCAAAATTTAAAAAAAAAATCACTTTAGTATATGCTGTTGAATGATGCCGAATGAAGGAAGTAATGATTTCGTATAGGCGGTTCGGAATAAAGTGAGCACTCAAAAAGGCCCTGTTAAACTTCTCTTTGCAGCAAATTCGTATCTTTCCGCGCGTAACGTCTCAACGACGGGAAATGTCTAACCTATCTGGACACGTCACTTAATGCATGCGCGTTTAAGATAAATTCTGCAGTCGATAGGAACCTATATTGTTTGACAAAAACGTTTATTAATTATGTAAAACATAGTTAAGTCAAATTTATTTCATTTAATTTCAGAATTGCTGTATTTAAATAGGAAAATACACGGAACTACTTACTGCAGTACGCTGCCAACCATACAAGCAGTAAGGTAACTATTGTTAACGTTGAATCATATGCAGTAACGGCTAGTGACTTTTTTCAAAGGTTAATTCTTTAGTGCTCACTTTATTCCGAACGACCTATACCAGTTGCTGATTATAGAGCAGCATCTGTGCCTTAGAATGTAAAATAATATTCTAAGCAAAATTTCGTTATGTTTGAATTACTGTCAAAATGTTTGTGTGTGGGTGACTACGTTATTGCTATGAGAAAAGATACCGTACGCATAAATGTGACAATATTTTCTATTTTGTTTTACACCCACTTGTTTGTTGCCAGAGGAGCTCATATTAAGCTCCGGAAAATGCTCGAATTCAGAAGTGTGGTCAAAGTATGACCGCACTGATGAAATACATACATTTTTAGTCTTGAATGTCAAACAGAGATTTAACCCAGACGCATTTTATCCTAAAGTGGAATCGTAGACACGTAGGAAGCTGACGTTCCATCTACTGCGATACTCTACATTACCTTACCTCTATGGTCCAAAGCGAGCATGTTCCTGTGACAATATATAGCAAACAACCTAGACTGTTGTTCAGGTATTGGCTTATTGCTGGTTAATATCAAAATTGTGTCGTTGTGCACACAATCGATGTAAACAATGAAAACTACATAAGTAGTGCATACAACCTTACACGTTTTGTAAAACATTATAAAAGTTTTGCGTAGCTGCATGGGGTGCCTGATTTATGTGGCAATTAGGATCCTATCGTTCGACTAAAGCGATTTATGTTCAAATATCAAAAGAGTTACCTGGCTGTGCAAATTTTCACAACTAGTTTAATATTGGCATAAACTTGTGAGTTTCATTTTAATACTACAAATACCTTGCACAACGTACATCCGCTTCACAGTACTACGCACCTGTTTATACTTCTTTCATCTCACATGATCGATCCGTCTAAACCGCAACATTGAAACTTGCCCATTTGTTATGTTACACGCCTTGCAAGGAAGTCGCAAGGCCTGCATATGTTTCAGGCGTTATATTAACTGCAAGTATTTTTCATACGATTTTCTCGAAAACAGCTAATTCTATAAAGTCTCTACAAAATTACCTTTCTATTTATCTTCCCCACGTGTTTTATGTTCTGTAGTACGACATTAATAACAGTGAAGCGTTCAGAAGTTGCAGCACAAAAAATGTACCGTGCCTAGAGATTATGGTATATCGCGAAAATGTCTTGGGCCAGCACAACCATGAAATCGCTGTAGTTTCTTGCAACACTAGTTATGTACGGTTGACACAGCGTAGCTCTCTGCAGATGATCAAAAGGCACCAAATATTACAATAGCGTGATTCTTATTGGTTCATTGAAATAGGACAACAGCTCCACGTACAAGAGAAACCCAGTAATAATCTAATTAGCTGAACGTGAGATGAAATCCAGCAAACAGTATGGTTTTCCCGCGATAAATCGTTATCTGTAACCATGCCCCTTTGAACAATGATGTGCCAATGGTATTACCAAACTAAGAAGGCAGTGTACACAGTTTCGCTATTTAATGTCAAGTAGTTTTTCAAACATTAATTCAAATGTAAGGTACATGTACCGAATATGGCCCGCTTAAGGTTCACAAATCACCTGTGCCTAAGTCATTACTTATATTACTAATATAACACATGGATGATGTAGTACAGATATTTATGGATGTTGTATGTTCATACTGGAGACTAGTGTGTACAGATCCCACAGAGATCTCGGCATTACCACACAATGGCGACTAGTGCGCCATATTAAGAACTGGGCCATATTCGGTACAGGTACCTTACTTTGGAAGTCGATATTTAGGGTAGCTTCACTCCAATTATATTAATTTTAGGGGACGCATTCAAAATACATTTATGACATTGATAGTTTCTTTTGTGAGCTATCACCATATGGATTTAAAAATTTAACACACTGCGTCCTGACTCGCCCTATATATATTATTGAATGTTCGTAAACAGAAACATATGCATAATAAACACACCACGTAAATTCCTGGCTATATTGGAGACGAAAATGTTAGTCTCAAAATGTTGCACGGTGATAATTGCGTGCACAATGTTGCAACATAGCGCTGTACTTAGTTCTCTCTCGCGCTGTACACAAATCTTACTTATTCGACTACTACTGTTCTGGTGTGCATATCATGGGTGTATGTTAAAATCCCGAGTAGTGCGAACACGATACTGCGTTTACTTGACGTAACATACATAAAATAAAACCAGGAGAGGGGACTTTTTCCGAACAGTGTTGCCACATTGTGCACGTAAAAAGGTCGTATTTCGCCACTTACATATCCGTCTCCTCCAATTTGGCCCAGGATTCGTGCGATGTGCTTATTATCCATTTGTTTGTGGTGTACAGCTTATTATATATATTTATTTATTTACATATACACATATATATGCGTGTGTGTTGTGTGTATGTATGTGTGTAATTTAGGTCCAGTTTGGTTGCTGGAAACAGCTCGAAACCGTGTTGCCAAATGGAACAAACAAACGCTTGTTGAAATAGACAGTAAAATTTAGGGGTTTTCCATAAAAACCGTAGTGATTTAATAACAAATATAATCTATTGAAATAGAGACGCTTTTGTTTCATGGTATATTTAACCACATGGCTATATTTCACAAGTGACTTACGACTAGGTAACTATTATTTCATTGATACTGCCTACCACTTTCGGAAGCCAGTCACCACTATGTCACGAAAACAGGGAACCCAAAAACTCTACCACTAGACGTTCGCTGCTGGCTGTCAGTCCTCTTAAGCGTTTCGCATCAACTGCTGTCCAATCACACGAGACTACGCATTCAAAGTATTCTTACGTAAACTTGTTCATATAATTTCACTGGAATTCAACGGATGTATATTTCTGCGTACCAGGAAGCCAAATTCTGGGACAAGTTGCCAAAATGTTGGTTTCATCTTGTAACGACGGTGAATACCAGATTTTTTCTGTAGGAAAGTGTAGCCCTAACCAATTGGCACCAGTCTCTTTTCAACCACAATGTTGACTGCTTGTAAGCGGCAACTACAATCAGATTTACCTATGCAGTTCGCTGCGGGTTTTCGCACGCGAAACGCTTTTAAGATCCATTTTCGCCCGTCAAATTGGGTAGCAAGATTTCCGCTTACTTTTAATCGTAAGTAAGGACACCTGCTTGCCGATAGTATATTTCGCCATAAGCGCGGTTTCAAAAGATTACGTGTACAACTGCAGCTATGATTTTGTTATTTGCCGCGTGACTTTTTGAAGTGACGTTTCTCAATTTTGTGAACCAATAATAACACGGTTACTGTCGTCTCATACATCTAGGTTCGCAGGGTTAATAGTTGAAATCATCCACCCCCCGAAATATTTCGGAGCAAATAACTTGACCTAATCATAAGAAGGAAAATTGCAAATGGCGAACATAGCACCCTTGCTACTTACCTTACAAATAAAATGAGACAACTGAAATTGTATAGAAAATGTTGTTGAAAGTATCATAATACATATTCTTCAAGGCCAATGACAGGTTCTTTTCAAAATAGCTGAAAAATTAGTCGTAAACTTTTAGGTTCATGCGAGGATTCAAACGCCTGTTCGTATGTGCCACGGTCACAACTGCCGTGCGACTCATTTAGCGATTCAAGGAAATTATATGAGCCAATAAGAAAGTAGTAACTAATAACGGTGCATCACTCTGTCAGAAAATAGCCAGTCGATATCTGCGACTATATGACAGTTGTTACGTGTAGCTGGCAGGACAGTGCACCTACGTTTTCTAGTTCAAGTCTACATGCGTAGTAATAATACCAGTCAGATATTGCAAATAAACTTCCTGGACGAAAAAGAACCGTTAAACCACTCCCACTTTCCCACAGAAAGTACTCCTGTCTATCTGTTACGATATGTTCGGTAAAATTCACCTTATTCAATAATCATGGTCGTTAACACGAATTATTCCATTGGAAATTGACTGACGGTAACGCAAAAGGAATTACTTGAAAACGCGCCCAGCAAATATGTCGGTAGTAGAAATAGATACGGTAAAATGCAGTGGCGTATTGCACCGACTATACGCTTTAAGCATGTGTCAGTTGTGTTACCAGTGACTGTGTACTACTGGAAAATTCGTACCTTGCCTCTTATTCGCTACTGGCTGAAGAGAGTATCTGACGCTGCTAATACAATTGTTTCACATACAGTTCTGTGTTGTGTATAGTCACTGTTTAGCACTGGTCACCTTGGAACACTCCACCACAGAATATTTAGGAATACAGAAGTGAAATAGTCGGCAGGAAGGCGAACTCAGTCACACACGCCAGCAAAATGGCTTCCCTGGCCAGCAACATGGCGGAAACACCTACTGCCAATCAGTGTGAGGCAGCTGCTCTGCTAGTCGGCAGCCAGGCCAATAGGAAACCTGTAGTAACATGCAGGAGCCAAACAGACACGGGGCTGGAGTCTACAGCCTCGGGCAGCCAATAAGCGGCCAAGTTCGTCTATATCAAACGAGCCGCCACGTCATTTCACGTCTGTATTACTATTTAGTCTGTGACTCCACGCTGCACCACTGGTTAAATTACTCACACGCGTGTGTTGAGAACTCTTAATATTTAGAGATGATGGTTAAGAGGGCGTGGTACATAATTCAACGCTAAAATCATTAATCTATAACTGTAGGTTTCTTGAAGCCAATTTACGAGAGTTAAACAATAGCAATCCTAGACAATAGTTTTAGCCAACGTTTTAAACAAAATAGTTTCCAGTGTTACGAACTCCTGAGGCACTATCACTGACGCCGGAACATCGCGCAAGAGATCACGCGCAACGAATTAGCAATTCTGAATAAATATTTACTCATAAAGTTGGCAAATACCATTATCTAGGATTGTCATTGAGGTAATACGCTAAAATATTTAAAAACATGCAACGAAGTTATTTTGTCTGTTTTTTCATCAATAAAGAAAGTATATCTTGCCCATATCTAATTTCAGTGTAGATTATTTCATACGAGTAAGTCACTTTGATTTAATTATTCGTATGTTCCCGTAACTTGCAAAATTTTGACACTGTTATGTCGCTATGGGAAGACAATGAGAGCTTTAAATTATTTTTCAAGTGGTAAATGTAGTCACAAGTCTATAAAACGAACCTTATGGCGTGCAAATATAAAATAATGCATTTTTGCCACATAAACACCCTTAAGCGGCGTGCTGAGCTTTGGCAGGTATAATTACGTATATTCAAACACTGTTCACTAGACAGAGTAGCCTATCAAGTGCCTAGTACCACTACGTGTAAAGGCATTGAAATTGACTCACCGTCTTCCATAACCGTTTCTAGTGGAAAGTCGTAACCAGTGACAATAAGTTTACGCGAAAATATTTTATAGCACTTTTTTCAGTGCATTAGTTGTACACCTGCCACCGGTGGCGTAGCTAGGATTTTTGTTGGGGGGGGGTGGTTCAAATGGGAAATTTTGTAAAGGAACAGCGATCGTCACAGTTAAATGAAGGGGAAGGGGCGTTCGGGGGTCCTACCCCGGAAATAATTGGGTTTTCAAGGTGAAAAATCGTGCTGTTTAAGCGGTTTTGGTATCAAAAAATTTTATATACCAGTGGTTGTAATATTAAGTTTTTTAAAAGATGAAAAAATTTTGAGTGAAAAATATTACTAATGGTTGCTCTGATTCGCTCTTTAAAAAGCATCATAGTGATTGTAGGCAACATCGTAGACAGAAGTTATTTAATTTTTTTGGGGAGGGGGATTTTATAATGTTCAACAGCACTAATAACAAAACTCAACTGATCAACATTACATGTAGAATTATGTTCTAAAATTATTTTTCTTTTAACCTAAAATTTCCACTGATAACTGTGTTTTATCAATAGTCTAAATAACTATGATACCTATACTGATGTAAAGGGAATGCAAGATTTTTACTGTCATAACTATACAGAAATAAATCAATAATTTTACATTAAGTATCAATATAAAACCCGTACACTAAGGCTCTAACAGATTTACGCAGACGTGTTTGATCGTGCAGGCCGTCCCGATCCATCCGTGCAGGGTGTGGGAGCATACTTGAAATGGTTTGCCACATTCAATTAGGTTGATGGTTGTAGTTGGTGTAACTTGTTATAGGGAGCAGTAAAGTAGGCCACCATTTATTTATCTATGTTAATAAAACCACGTTTTCGCGCTTTTTACTAAAATTAAATGTAAACAAAAATTCTTATTGGTCAACTGACTTCATGACGTCAGATGCTGCTGATGCTGTTGAATTGTCCGTCAACCAACTTTCGGGGCGGACAGGTTTGATTTAACCATGTGCACAATAAACCTCTGACGTCAAAGGTCACGTGAACAATTCATCCAATCAAGTGCCAGATCGGGGTCTGCACCATCAACACGGCCTGCACGGTCAGACAGGTCTGCATAATTGTGGCAGACCATTAAAACAACTACAGTTAACAAGATACAGTTTTAAAGCTTAGAATATCGACAGCGTAACTTAATTAAGCAGTAAGACAATATTATTAAAATTTTCTGAATTGCAAGTAAAACAACTCTAAATAAATTGGTGGTTATCAGCGACAGCCTTAACTTACATAACTAATTTTATCCTCCGTGGTTTCACAACAAGTTGTTCAACTACTTGTTTTGGCTTACTTTTCATTTGTTTGTGTACGCTGAGCAAAGCAAGTTCGGTCAAACGGGTATCCGATGTTGAATTGCGAAGATAAGTTTCACCCCTTTCATAGTAAAGCATGGCCTCTCTACTGCAGCCGTAGAAAAAGGCAAAGTCGCGATAATTTTCCAGAAGCGCGCAAATGTTTGGGTAGAGTTGTGGAACAGTCTGAAAACGTACTTCTAGCGCATTACTTGTTCGTTCAGTTGCCGGCTTTTCCAACCTTTCACCTTCCAGGTATCCAGTTCTGAACGAAGCGAATTCACATCCTGGAGAACACCGGAGTGCAGCTAAAGAAAGATGTGATACTTCGGTCTGACTTGTTAGTTTGCTTGGAACAATCTGCTGAAGAGTTACACTGAAAAAAATACGTATTAGTCAATGCAAAATATTTTGTTAAAATGGACCTTACCAAATTTTTTTTGTAGTGACCATAAAAAAATTTTGCTGTCCCCAATAAAGTTTTGCAGTGACTACAAAAAATTTTTGTAACCGCTACAAAAAAATGTGGTAAGGTCCATTTTAACAAAATATTTTGCAGTGATTAATAAGTATTTTTTTAGCGTAGTTTCATTTAAATACGCCCATAATAATAAAGGCGATTCTAGGTTGGTGTTTACTAGTAATAATGTAGAGAAAATGTGATACACTGTTACGAAATTAATAGATTAATTCTCAATCGCATGTTTTTATTGTTCTTCATATTTGGAGGGGAGGGGGGTTGAACATGGCACCCTCCCCCTCTTCCTGTCTTAGCCCTTGCATGTGGCTCTGCTTCGTGTTCAGTGATTGGGTGTATTAACTAATATCGTCTCGTCGTTCAAGCCACAAAAGACGTCTTTGCACAAATACGAATACGTACAGATATAAGCCACGAAGTAGAGTTATAGCGAGTTCCTAGCCGCGACCTTACATGTGGCAACACTGCCATCTAGGGAACTAGGGTCACTTAGAGCTCTCACACGGCTATACTTGACGTTCAGAAATCGCGTATTCATCTGGTAGCAGCTTAGTCTTCTCAGTCCTATACACACACTGGCTACAATCGAATATTCATTGACTTCTAGCTGTACGCTCAGATACCACGTGTGTTAGCAACTATTTATTTCCTTACTTATTATTATTACTAGTTTGCAGTCGTCAAACGTGTATCAGAACAACTGTCGTCTTATCAGAGTAATGACAGTGAAGTATACATCATTGACGTTCAACCTGACCTTGAATCTATACGCGAAATACTCGTGCCTCTGTAGATAGCACAGAATTTCAGCCTTGTTCCAATCAATTTTTGAATGGTTCAAAGTTCTTATAGGCGAAGTGATCAAATATCACACGTCAATGAAACGCACAAGCGTTTGAATTCAAATTTGTTTTAAAATCATTTTGCGAAAATTCGCTGGCCAGCAACTGGACAGAAACGCCTACCATCAATCACCGCCAGGCTGCTACACAGTTAAACTGCAGAAAAGATAATAGGAAAGCTGTCATAACAAGCAGAGCATGGTAGCTGATATAAACCGCCACGAGCAGCCAATAAGCAGCGAAGTTCGTTCGTGTCAAATGAACCGCCAAGTCATTTCACATCCGTATTACTAGAGCCCGGTAGTTTTCGCGCAAAAATTTTTGCCCCACTTTGTTTCAGTGTCTTACGTGCACACCTGCAGTTCAACTTCATGGCTATTGACAGAGTGTTTTTGTGCAGAGTCGTTATTCATTTGACTGTGCCAATCAGTACACGGATAACTGTCACACATCACGTCTGTGATTTACGGGTTTAACCTCCACACGCTGGGTGTTACGGCATCCAATCACTGACCACATAGCAGAGATGCAGGTGCGCACGTAAGGCACTGAAACAAAGTGCTGCGAAATTCTTTTCGCGAAAATTACCGGGCTCTACGTATTACTATTTACTGCTCGATGAACCTAAGTGTGTCCTCGGAAAATATGCGAACTACAGCTGTCCCCCTCTCTTACACACTCTTGTAATAGAACTAAAAAATTTTAAGTGCATGTTAGTGGAATCTAGTTTGCGCCGAAATATTTGCACTGAATTCTGATGTCTCTATCGATTGACGAAGCATGTTGGTGAAAGACGATTATTAATTGACTCGGCTGGATATGTGACGCCTGTTATTTAAGGACAGAGAATAATTTATAATACCGAAGTAGAAGTGGCACTACATCCAGTGTAACGAACTAGAGCTGTCTTGATAAGTAATATGACGCAAAAGCATTCCCCAATCAGCAGCCAGAACACACATAATAGTCAGACTCAAGTTCACTGTAGTATGGCATGATATTCTTAAGTCTGAATGCTTTTACGTTTTTCCTAACGAGGGCGATACAGTACATCATTTAGAGTTTTTCTAGTTGGCAATGCGAAAGTGAATAGAGGTCAAAATGTTCATGCAATATAACGTGCAGGGGAAGGAATAATCGCAAATTCAGTGACGTACATGTTAGAATCCATTGTCCTATGTATACTCAAGCACCGACCATTTGTCCACTAACTGCTTCTCACTGAAACAGGAGATACTGGACAAATACACGAGGACTGAGTCATGCAGGTAATTTAATTCTACAATTTTTTATTTCCCAAATAAAGAAATTTTCGCGTGCTGTTAAAGAAAGACACAATTAAGACTACTTGTTTTCAATATTTCGTTATCGCTCTTATTATAATACATTTTTAAATATCTAAAGGGGTATATTTAAACATGCTTGACAATTCGCAGAAAATAAAGCTATCTACGTATTGGAAAAACAGAAACTTAGTAGATATATGAACTTGGTTCGTAGCCGATGGTGTATATAAATAATATTTTTTCCTTTGTTTTATGTTCATTCGCTTGAAGCACTGTAACGCGATATTTGAGAGGAAAAAAATTCCTCCTCTCCTCATCAAAACTCTAAACCTTTTCCAATCTGAACTGCAGACCTGTCAAACAACAACAGTGTTTCGGATTTCCGTTGGCTCAGCGCAATATCGGTCTAACGTACAATGCTAAACCCTCGTGGGCGAAAAACATTTGAAAATTCCCGTAGCTGTTTAACACCTCTATCACGCGCTTCAAATGCATTTAATGTATGGAGAATAAGATTTTTTTTCACGAAACTATTCCACACAATGTGTTCAGTGTGCTAAAGTACGAAAAGTAAAAAAAAAAAAATAATGCTTCGGACAATGACGGAATGTAATTGTTAAGATACAATAGTCATTAAAATCACTGTTTCGATGCCATCCAACATAGCTAAAAATTGCCTTTCAGACTGTCGTACTTCAGAATATACTTACCGGATGCATGCGAAAGTCAGATTGAATCGTGAATTTAGCTTTGCTACAGACTTTCCAAGAATAAATTTATATGGTTACTAGGCCACCACTTAAGAGGAGTCTTCACCGGTGTCGAATTTCCACCTTTTACGCTTGGGAACAGCGTAGCGATAAGAGCCAGTGTCCTATGCTTGACGAGAAACATATCGCCTTTATTCGCAGCGCCAAACTGGCGTGCAAGGTTTCCGTTGCAGTCTTTTTCCTACGGGACTTTAAGCGGTGACCACAACATTTCATTTTTTATTAGTATGAAGTAAAGACCAACGCACGCCTCTCGCTTTGCGCTTTACGAATTCAGGTAATATTTTCGGAGTCACAGCAGACTTAAAAAACACCCGGTTTTTAGCCATTTTGAGTGGCCCGAAAATCATAATTCTAACAAGCTTACTGAATTTTTGGAAACATAGAATCATAGTTTCAAGCGTGTGTTCTTTTCGTAGATAAACATTATATGAATAAGTAAAGTGGTTTGGTGTAAAAAAGAATACGCGTGACGTGCTGCAACGCAGCCCATGCGCCAGTCGAGGACTCCTCTTAAAAGTCCCATAAAAAATTGGATCGCTGGGAATGTTACACGCTAGTTGAGCGCTTGGCTTGTTGTGGCGAAGTAGATTTTAATGTGCGTATCAAGGTCGCCCTTATAGCTCCGTCGCTTATGAAACTCTAAGGTACAGGTATGTGGTAGTTGCCTCGATAATTTATATATGGTTTATTCTCGTCTCTTCTTAATTATTTTTTTATGATTACATTTTAATATTCAGAGCTAGTCGTGGCATGTATAGGCCATTCACGATAAAGTGAACACTGCAGAAAGTTTTCTTTCAACCATTTTGCAGCCATCTTTACTATTTTTAATATGAAAACTTCCATGTAACTAAAAACCAGTGTAAAAGTTTCAACACTGCCAAAAGTTAACATATATTGGCCAAATAAAACATATTTTTAATTAATTATAAGTTCTGCCAAGTTTTCAGTTTATAGTGAACAGCCTATATCAGCTCTTAATAGATTTTTGGAAGTTAAGGTTTGTCTTATTGTTGTACATAGTTCTTATGTGAGACTGAAACCCCAAGTGACGAATAATAAGTAATTTCAATTCCACATATGAGAACAGTAATGATAATAAACCAATTTGATGTTCAAATAACTGTTAACACTTTCTATGTCTTACTTGGTTTGTTTTTAAATAATCAATACGTATCTTAAGTTACGAACAATTTTGACAATATCAAAGATTTTGAGGAAACTACCACCAAAGAAGTGTTGGAACAAGTTAGCAAAATATTCTTAGCGCCAATTATTTACTTCATCATTTTTACGTGATGGTTGTATCGATTTTTTGTTCCCAAGTTTTAAACCTCAGTACTGTATTTCAGAAATAAATTTCCAGGAATTGTTATTTGCTGAGAGTCAGTGAATCCCTTAAGTCTTAGTGCTGCGGACTGCTATATTCCCCCAGGGACTGATTAAATATCGCTAGCTAGAGTTGTTGCGCAAAGTTAGCTTCTGCGCTGTGTCGTGCTGGTATTTAATGTATACACGCAGAGGTGTAAGTGGTCACGTGACAGACGTAATATTGCTGGAAATCTGTGACTAACGAATCGCTCGACTCAAGTCCTGCACCATTCGCGCACGTGCATCGAACAAATTTCGTGTGTGTTAATTGACTAAACCCAAAAGTTGACTATCTGTAACTGTATCCCTTGTTCTTTTAACGTTAATGAACCACACTCACCCGCCTGCTTTTCAGCATAAGTACGTCTCTAATTAACGTAAAGTACGCAGTGAAAATTATTTTCACTTAAATAGCAATCCAAAATAGACAAACATTCATTTATATTTGACGGAATACGTCTTGACAGTAATTTTTTGTTGTCGAAGAGGAGGAAAACATAATTGCGCAATGGCTTTAATGAGGTTATTGTTAAAGCATGTATGCACGTAGTAACGTAAAAAAATAGCGAAATCGTTTCGCAAATGCCTTTTTGAGAGCATTGTGAAATAAAAAAACGTTTATAATTACCTTGCTTGGATGGGTTATTTTCAATACTACACTTTTCTTGCTGGCATGTTCTTTTCTACATTTAATATAAATTATATTTTTTAGGCTTCACCTTATTTCATAAGATGGGAGGACTAAAACATTAATTTGTAGTACTTGGTGAGATTGTTAAGAAGCTTTTATATTGTCACATGTTTGATGTCTTTACCCTTCATAAAACACATTTAACTGTCTAAACATTGAAGTTACAAAATTCTAACTTTATTTATTACAGTGTCCTTGTACGAATGTCATTTGTATTAGCAACACGTTAGCACTGTATCGTATAGAAATAATTAATGAATCACGATGTGATTTACGACTCGCTGAAGAGCCAAAGCCACGTGTACATTAGGCAATGAACTCGTACCACGTCACACGTGTGAGAAAATTTACGTGCCGACAAACAATTAGGCCCTACTTAAATAAATACAGCTGGCTCGTATATTTATAGTACACGCACGAGGAGTCTACACAATTTGAGGTTACGAGAAAGACAATGAAAACATTACTTTTGGCACAAGAAATTATTCACTGTCACGTCGAAGCAAAATTAGTTTGTAGGATCACGGGTTAGCATACCGTTCGAGTGGCAGTGATTATGCTGTTATAAGTTATCTGATTTGCTTCTGTAAGTTGAATAAGAGAACGGAAGCACCGAGTCAAAATAGACCCCACCCCTTGCATGTTGTGTTTTCAATTGTATTTAATTCCAACTACGACCGGAGATACAGACGCAGCGCAGATTTTTATTTCGTTGCGTTGCGGCGGTGCAAGAAGCAAATACTGCTGATTACAATGTTCAAGTTTGGCTGAACAGTGTGTAGCTCCTCTGGACAGCTGGCTCATAACAATCTGAAATATCAAATTTCAATATTAAAGTGGTTGCGGTGGCCGAGTGGTCAGACTCCCCGCCTCCTGCCTAGACGATCTGGTTTCGATTCCCGGCGGGGCCGGTCTCCAGATGTGGAATTCGTGCCGGACGATGGCGTCTGGTCGGCGGGTTTTCTCGGGGATCTACCTTTCCCCCCTCCCCTACATTCCGGCGCTGCTCCATACTCACATATCACTCCTCACCTCCGTTAAATACCTCGATGCTAAGCGCTGACCAAAGTCTCTTTACTTAACTTCAAAACTAAATAAATAATTTTTGAATCCTCGGCAGTATTTGCGTGACATTCCGCGATTTACAGTAACACTATGCACTTTATTACTGCACGGTATTTGTTTATGGCCGTACAAATAGTCTACGTGCCACACGCACAATGTGCTTGTGACTACTTTGTTAGCCTAGTGAACGAAGAACATTAACAGAAAACTGAACACTTTTGAAAACTCTCTTACAAGATTATTAATAGAAAAATGAATGTTTGTCTGTTCGTTCGTCTGCTCGTATTCTATGCGCTCCAGTGCCATGCATCCGATTGCAATGAAATTTAGATGAGTTGTGCTTGAGCCAGAAAATATTTCTGATATTTTTTTTTTAAGAAGGGGAGTTAAAACGTGACAGAGGGACAGAACGGGGTACCTAAAAAAATTAATGGGCATTGCAACGTGTGTCGGAACAGCTACTTATTAACAAAGCGGATTTTAGTTTGATCTGTAACGTAATTTTTTGATTGCGACGAAGAATACAAACTACGTTTATTACTTCACAGTTTTAATAACACGGAGCGGAAAAATACAAATGTGCGGGATTCACAAAAAGGCCAGGACTTCAGAAGTGAACACATTACCGTCAACAGTCTACTGTACGTATAATACAACCACTCACAATCATTTTGCGAGGTACATTTCACTCTTGTAGTATGAATCATGTGCAAAAACATTACTGTAGTCGCTCATGTGTAAACTAGGGAGCAACTAGAATCAGTAATGAGCAAACACAGGCTTGCACATCGCACCAGCTCACCGCCCGCCACTGGTTACGTCGGTGCAAACGAACGTAATGAATTTACCCTGTTTCATATGTATGGATGACCCGGCAATTGTGCGGTCAACTTGCAGCCTTACACACTGACGGCAAGCCGTTAACGAATGCTGTCAGCACACTAATTACACGCAGAGTAGTTAGGACCGATATGTCGCGGATGCTAGTGACCTGCTTCATGTTAGGCGGTTATTCTGAAATAGGCAGTTACTCTCAGTTACTGGAGCCAATGATTTGCGATGAGCGATGGGAGTTTTCCTTCAACTTGTTTCAATATATTATAGGTAGAGGCACGATTATTTCGCGTATTCATCTGGTAGCAGCTTAGACTTCTCAGTCCTATACACGCACCGGCCACAGTCGAGTATTCATTGGCTTCTTAGCGTACAAGAGTGGACCACGTGAGTTCACAACCATTTATTTCCTTATTCCTTACTGGTTTGCAATCGTCAAATGTGCTTCATAACTACTGTTGTCCGATCACAGTGATGACAGTGAAGTATACGTTGTTGACGTTCAACCTGACCTCTAATCAATACGCGAAATAATCGTGCCTCTAATTATAGGTAGAGGTACGTAAATTTCGCATACATTCCAGGTCAGGTTGAACGCCAATTATGTATACTTCATTGTCATGTCTGTGACTTGCTGGCGGCTGTTACGAAACGCGTTTGACTACTGCAAGCCAGTTGTAAATAAGGAAATATGGCGAAGTGCTGTCGCTTGTTACCTGCTTGTACGGTTATAAGCCAATAGATAATCGGTTGTGGCTAGTGGGTGTATAGGACTGACAAGTCTAGGCTGCTGCCAGATGAATCCGCGAAATTGACGTACCTCTAATTATAGGTAGAGACCTGAAAAATTCGCGTTTTCTTTTAGATGCATGCTAGATGTCCAGCAACTATATGTGTGTTATCACGTTCATAATTGGCCCTTGACTTACTCGACACTTCCTGGAAGTAGTTGAGCCAATAATAAAATTGCAACTGAACACTATCAGCAAGCAGCTAATAAACAGCTGCTGCCGGCACGACTTCACATATATTCTTGAAGGCTAGCCTGTTGATCAGTGAATTCCCTCGAAGTTTTCCGGCCTCTACATACAGCCCACGCCATCTAAGTTTGCGGCTGGCGAGTGGGGAATATCGAAGAGAGAATAGGCATTCATTACTACTACAGTTTTCAATTTCAATGCCTTACGTACTTGGGGTCGATGTTATCATTCCGGAGTATGCTGTGTCTTGACTTAGTGCTCGGATTCATGGAATGCCCTCAAACTTTCCTATCTGCCAACCGCCATCTAAAGTGGCGCGCACTGTATGAGTAGCGACCCCTGTTTTTCGCGAAAAGAATTTTGCCACACTTGGTTCCTGTGCAATACGTGCACATCTGCTTTTCTGCTTCATAGTTAGAGATGGTGGAATTTCGCGAATTCAATGACCTGCATGTTAGAATCATATATCCTACGCATACTCAAACCCTGTCTATTCGTTCATTGTCTGCTGTTCCACAGAGTAGCAGCTAGTGGACAAATAGTCGGGGCGTGAGTATGCATAGGATATTTGATTATAACATGCAAGTAATTGAATTCGTGAAATTTCATAGTCAGTGATTTGATATTTTTACTCATAGGAACTATGTGATTCTACCGGCAAATCACAGACGTATAGTGTTGCAGGAGCTCTTTTGTAATGTCTCAGTCAAATGAGATACGGCTCCTCACATAGAGACGTTGCTAATAACCGTGAAGCACAATTGTAGACGTGCACGTAATGCACTGAAACTAACTGGAGCAGCATTATTTTAGCGAAAAAAGGTGTCCCTACTTACGAGCATTTTTTTTTTTCAGTTTTGTTTTATGGTTAGTGATTTTATGTTTTTATCTCTAAGCGTCTCAGGGTTCTTTCTACCCGCAAATCACGCACGCGTGGTGTCGCATATGCACAAACCCACTCTGTCAGTTACAATTAAGCATAAATGCATATGTACACGTTGGCCTAAGGCATTGAAACAAAGTTGTGTAAAATAATTTTTACCGAAATTCAGTGACGCTGTCTGTTGTCTTTGCTGGTCATCATATGTAATAACAACGTGCAAGAAAACGCACATAAAAGATTTAAACTGATTAAACTAATTAAACGAAACAGATCTTGTTGTAACAATTCTGTATATGCGTAACATTTCGAGTTGAATTTTCACAAAAATAGTTTTTACAGAAGTATTCTCTTAGAAAATTAAACCAGAGTTCTTTTTAAAAAGGAGACAAAAATCCCAAAACACTTATCTGATTATGAATTTACAATGAATTGAACTATAAAATATTGAGCACACGAATAGAACAATGTAAAAATAAAAAAGCCAAAATAAAAGGCAAACATAAAAAAATTAAAATTATCGCTGTAAAAAACACGAGACACGACGGTTAAAACAGTTTTACCTTCAATTTTACCATCGTGACGATTTAGCAATTAAGACCAACGAATTATCCAAGTTTGGCACTGCGGCTTGCTTTAGATGTCGATAAATGCGTTCTATGAGTACGACTTAAAAATGTATGAAATAATGATTGTTATATTACAAAATAAGTGAAACTATTTATACTTCTTAATTCATAGCTGGAATTCGCATCGCATCCCCACGACATATTGACTAGGCAGATTATAAATACGAAGCTCTTATACAGCAGGTTTTCTGACATTTCACATTAATTTACGATGACGATTAGTTTAAGTCTTTAATAGATGAGAGAATAAAATGATAAGTAACAAATGAATCCTATAATAGTAATATATAAGCAAAGCCTATACGATCAAATGGCAAAAATACTGATATTTCATTTAATGCGAATAGGCTTAGTACGTCATTTACAATGCTGTTTAATTTAAGTACCTTATACACGAAATAGTTAACAGATTATTAATAAATGGAATCTAATCAGTAATACATAATAGCAAAGCCTAGCATTAAATGGCAAGTTTACTGACATATCGTTTAATGCGAATAGGCTTAGCATATTTTTTACGACGCAGATAGACTTACGTCCTTAGCATAAGAGGAAGAAACAAGTAACAAATTATACCTAACAACAATAGATAAAATAACGTTATGAACTGAACCGGGCCTGCTTCTTGTTGCGTCTTTGTTTTTGCTCAGCTTCCTCCAGTACGAGTAAAATATGTCAAGGAGAAATTGCGGAAGAGACACAGTTTAAAATTTCTTTAAAAATCTAGATGATGGCCAAAAGAAAACACGAAATTTTCATGTCTCTACTTATTGTTCTTAGTAAATTGACTTTTGGTCTAAACTTGTCAGTCAAATCAGTGATTAGTTTCCGTGGAGTATTATGGCATTGCTGTCAACTGATATTCATATTGTAAGCACCAGATGAGATCATTACCCTGGTTGTTGATTTTCTGCCCGTTTAATCTGTACAAACTTAACCCCATTAACCGGCGATATTTTTGACCCCTGCTCGTTTTACAGCAAGCGTTTTGTTGTTTGCGTCACATGACAAAGTGAATCGATTGTTTGGAACTCATCCCGTCCTCCTCTACAACATCTTTCTAAGGGCAAGAGTTCCGCGTCAGTCGTCAGGTGGCTAACGTGCTGATCTCACCAGTACATATCGAGTTTCAAACATTGGCAAATACTTGCCGAGGCTGTTCGCACTGACGGAACTAGAATATAATATTCTGCCAATTTGGGCTAACCCGATAAACTTAAATTTGATTTATTTCACTCGGTTACTTGCTTACCACACCACGCATTTCAACTCGTTTAGTCTCACGAAGAATTACGGTTGCAGATCAATGTTAATAATACTGTATGTTACTTCCAAAAAGAAGCTGCCTGGGCGACATTTTAGAAATCAAATTAATATGTGTATTTTGAGATGCAGCACTGTTAATAAGTGCAATTCTTGGCTACATTGTGTAGAATACAATTAGGAACTTGGCCAAAATATTAGAAGGGGAGGTTCAAAGAATATTTTAACTGTTTAATAATTTTCAAATGTACACGAGACATGGTTTGTTTTGTAGACGTACGGTACATTGTGAATTTTTTTACACTGCAATGCATTTTATTAACTTTCATAGTTTTTGCATAATGACAAGACAAAGCCCAAATTTTCATAAGGCAAAACTAACAGAACAAAATGAAGTAACTCACACAGAAGAACAGTGTAAAGGGCATCGCCTGGATATGGATAAGAACCGCATTTAATTTTTTTGTGTATGAAAAAATACTGACAATGGAATAAAAATTTCTATTGTTCTGAATTTATTAATTTTTTTAATGCAAAACAATATTCAATGTGGTTTAATGCATATATTGACATAGCCATGACACTGTTCTTCAATGTGGATTATTTCATGTTAGTAAGTTATTTGGTTTTCCTTTCATGCATAAAGCGTTTTATGCCAATTTGGATTTTGACACACAATTACACTAGAAACTATAAAACATACGTAATTTTCATTACCTCAAAAATGTCTTCAAAACAAACCATATTTCGTACAAATGTAAAAAAAAAAAATAAATAAAATTTACGGTGAACCGCCTATTTTACACTATGGTACCCACATGACAGATTTATGAAGTCAATTACGCCGTAAGAGAGGGGGGGGGGAAGATACAGTTCATTTTTGTTATTAGTTCCGGAGTGACAGGAAGCATCGAATACGATCAAACAAGGAATGTGTAATTACAACGTGTCTGGCACGTGTGCGTGTTTGTGTGTGTTTAGGTGAGGGTACGTGTGTGTATGAGCGCGTGTGATTTGTGGAAAAGGGGAAGAAACGGGGGGAGGATTGTTGTATAGCTGCCTGACAGGTGTGTGGGTACTACGGTTTAACACCGCCTGGAATGAAATTCGGTTCACTCGATCGTACAGCCCGTAGTTTACTGCAGATAGTGGACTTATATGCACATATAGCGCCAATGATTTTGGTGAAAATAATTTTGCATCAACTGGTTTCAGTGTCATTCGTGTACATCTACAGATCTGCTTCGCGGTTATTGGTAGCATGGCTATGTGCAGAGACGTCGTATATTTTATTGTGCCAATCAGAACAAGTTTACTGTGACACCCCACGTCTGTGTTTTGTGGGTAGAAACCCCAAAACAATGAGAGTTAAAATCGTTCAGTTACTGGGTAGTTGTTGCGAAATACTTTTCACCAAAAATCATGAGCTCTATACTTGCTACGAGACAGAAACACACAATTAACTGAACACTCAACCACAACTCTGTTAGGGATATCTCAACAACCTTTTCACATTGACCCCATGTTCATGTGAACGTTTTTGATCACAATGATCAGTACTATCACCTCCCAGAATATTGCCCATTCCTCCCGGGACATCCTGTGTATGTATGTATATATGCATACATATACACAATGCTTAAAATAACCAGGCAAAACAAAGCCATTCACATAATACATTTTATATTTCAACAGAACTTTCAACCAAAATATATACAGTTGGAGGTTTACGTGCCTAAAATTGTTTAGAAACACACTCTGTGAAATGGTTGTGATAAAAATTCCGCGATAACTTGTCTGTATTTTCCATGTCTCAGATATTTGTTTTAAAGCAGGTTTGTTACTAGGAGAGCTCTAGTTTGTAAAGAAGGGTATAACGGGAACCGAGTTGTGAGCGAGTGGGTGGATACCACTCGTTACTCAAGCAGGAAGAGTTAAGAAGATATAAACGAACTTCAAAATAATGGCAGCCACTTTGTACCTCACTTCAACCTCGCACAGTCTCGAGTCAGCGGTACTCTTCTAACGGAAATCGAACTTTGTGATGTCATGTCTAGAAACAAAGCCCAGTAACTGTTTGAAGGCGAAGAATGTAAAATACTCCCAGGATTTTTAAATCTGTATCTGTCCTCAGTTTCCACGCCAATACTTCAGTGGTTTGTATTCCTCGCAAATTCGTCCTTTCTCGTTTTATCTTTTAATAAAGTACAATTCTCCAATATATATTTTTTGAGAAAACTACGTCACTACTAACTTTAAACATAAGCCGTAATTTTTTTACATTAGCGCAACAGAACGATTAAAAAGTTTCAAGACTAAGAGCAGTCATACAATGCACTTTCGGTGTCAAAATCACAAAAACTATGAGGTTTGTTGTTACCAAATTAATTAGGTACAAACTGCGAGATACTTTTGACAAAACTGTACGGATTCTTTGATATGAAAATTACGTTGGTTAAAAATAATATTTACAAATACCGGGGGTGGTCTTGCAGATGATAACATTGCACATTTATACAATTTGGTTGGAAAGGAAGACCCATACTTGCATAAATACTTTGGATAAATGTCAGGGCAACCAGATGAAATGAATTTTCTTCGGCGCTGCAATGCCTAACCTAGTTGATTGTAGGTTTAAAGACAGCTGGTTGCTATAGGCATGTTCTGCCAAGCTGATTATTAAACTTCCGATATAAGATTAATTATAACTCAGCTCAACATTCCATTAGCCTATTTAACACTTTGTGGAACCTACCGATTGAAAGGAATCCTTGTTCTATCTTAAACGATGATAAAAAATATCTCAATGTGTAATGAAAGAGGGTATTATTGTTATCAGTGATTGGTCTAAGCCTGGTTTTCAGCACTTGACACGGTGGACTGCAGATCTGGATGTTAGAAGATTTTGAAATCAGGAATGGGATATATGTTTTTTCTTACAAGTTTTTACATAAGGAAACTTATGTATTTAAAATTTTTCTTCATTTATAACTAGAGACATGCTAAATTCGCGTTAACTTTTGGTAGGAGACTAAATTTCGCTTCCCTATACATAACAGAGCATAATATGCGATTCAATTGGCCACGAACTTTTGTGTGTTGTCATTTACGTGTGTTACGTCTTTTCAGAGATTGACCTCACTACCGTGTAAGCGTTCTCCGCGGTAAGTCACGACAATATCGGCCAGCAGGAGACACGTCGAACGTGCCTACAGTCAGTTGGAGTATAGTCAGCACTCAGCTGTCAGAAAATAACGCGAATTTTGCATATCTCTATTTATAACTGACGAACCCTTGTAAATTAAACGCTTGATTGGAGCTACAAGAACACAATTTGAATGTCGACAGTTTTTACTCACGTGTAGTTGCAGCACTTGGTGTGAGAAGTGTCTGGACGTATGTGTAGTTGCAAGGTTGCAAGGAAGACTAACTGGATACATATTCGACATTTTAATCTTTCACTACATTTTGGTAGCGTCCTGCGGCTGCTATGTTTCGAACTATTGCACAGTAAAACATTATTGAAGTCCATCTAAAATATTCATGGAGTGATGCCTTTTTTGGACGATTGTCTGAAGCAGGGTTGGTTGAATTGCAAAACATTACGAAAAAACTAGTTTCCCTTCGGCTGGTGATTGTATTATTGTATGTGTAGCCACTTCCGGTCTGAATAAACCGGTTATAACTTAATTATAGCTAACTGCCAACATTTTTTGGAAAAAAGTGGTCTTGGCTTTTCAACTATCAATTGGATCTACCGTTTCCCCCGACACTTCATTCCGGGGCTGCACCGTACTCATCTCGTGTCACCCCTCACCAGCGCTAAAGACCTCGGTGTTAAGCGCTGACCAAAATCTCTCATTCATTAATTCAACTATCAATTACTGTTTTCTTGGCTGATTGATAAGCCTTTTGGCTATTACAAATAGTTATAGGCGTAGAATTTCGAGAACATTTTTGCCAGCGTATTCTCCAAATCAGTGCAACGTCCTACGCCGTGAATGTTCGGACTAGTTATGCGTAACAGTTTAGAAATTTACAGATGAATCACTGACGTTCAGTCGTAGCGTACATGAAGCAGCGTTGGCGGAGTTAAAAAGGGGCTTACTAGTAACAAAAAAAAAAAGCCTGGGAAATGAATATATTACACTGAAGCCTAGCATACATTAATCATTTCCCGCGATATATCACATCCCTATTTATATTTTATGCTTGCAAAATTTCTGTATTTTGAAGTGGTACGTAAGGATTTCATGTTTCATATTGTAAGAAAAAACGATTTCATAACCCACATTAGTTAAAAAAATACTCTGCGCGAAATTTTTTTTACACATATGTGTAACACAATGGATAATGTCTTGGCATATTGTCAAATAATTATTGCTGTATTACCAATTTAACGTTCTCGCCTACATGGAGCTATTTGACGTGTTTAAACACAGAGGCTACCAAGTATTATTTTTCGACACCGGCAAGAACAAACATTCTTCGTTTTTTTGAAAGTACACACGTAAACGGCACCAAATTACATTTTCATAGTACTCTGGACAAATACAGCGAACATAAGAAAGTGAACTGAGGAGCTAAATTAAAAACAATAATACACGTCTAATAAAATAAGTTATTTTACTGAAGCAACATACATCTACAAAAAGAGTTCCTTGCAATTTTTTTGTAAAGTTAAACGATTTACTACGCAGTTCATTTGTTAGCTTCATGGAATACTCATTTTAGAGGACCAAATCTCCGAGTATATAATATTTTGTGGGTTCTGCTAGTGAAATTTACCGAGAAAGAATTATTGAAGTACCGGAATATAAGTTTGCTTGTTAATTAATGTAGGCCTATACAGGGCAATAAAACGAAAAACCGCCAGAACACAGAGCTTTTTAGATCAACGTACCAAATAAATTTGTTTTCTAAACCGTCTGTAACTTAAAATTTAAATTTGAGCTGAGTAATTGAATCTTGAGTGTAAGCCTGTAGAATATTTCACATGAAGGAAACGTAAAATTTTATTGTGTATTTTAAAATAGCCCTTAAAGAACGACATTAAAATTTTATTTCATCACCCTCTTTGCATCCCTCACACCTAACCAGGTTCAAAATCAATGCATTTACCAATAAACACGCTGATACCAGAACTTCTGATAACCTTCAAGACCTTTTCACGTTTGTATCGAACAAGGTCGTTCTAGCGCGCCTTCATGTTGGTCTCATTGTGCCGGTTCGATTACGGTTGGCTGGAGAACGGATATTAGACATTCCCGCAGTTTAGTACTAAACCGTTACATTCGTATCTTCCAAAGTGAACTTGGAAACACGTGTGAAGTGTGGGAGCAGCATAGAAACATTTAATCAAAAAGTTTTCATGGTCAAATTAATATGTACCTGGCATATTAAAATACAATTATTCCTAAACAAAATTTGAAACCAAACGCACCTGAGCTTGTTCATAAAAAATTATATTCCTTTCAGAAAATATTTTCACTTGAGATCTAAACATTTTGTTGACATGCATGTAAGATCAATATACGTACACCATTTGCGAGCGAATGTTTCCAAGTTGCGGGAAATCCAAAATTAAAAAAAAAAAAAAAAAACGGAAAGTCAGTAATATTTGTTGTTGAGGATGAAACATGTATTTCTACGATTCCTGAAAATATTATTGTTGGTATATCCAGAAATACGACACAAATCGACAAGTAGAACAAAAAAAAAATACTGTGTATAAAATCAAATTAAAAACTGTATACTAGAAAAATCCGCTTCATAAATCAGCTCCGAACCGAGTAATATGGAAACATGTTTCTCATATGAGTTCCAATATGGTGTCCGAATAGTTGTACTGAGCAAAATTCTTTTAATTGCTCTCACAAGTGCCTGTCGGTTCATTTTCTAAATGTGCCTGCCACACTGGAGATCTCAAAGAACGAAAATATATTCTGACAGTACAATTTTCTTTGAACGCATTTTCGAAGTTGTGTTAAAAATATTTATGAACTATTTTCGATAATTCAATCAGTTACAGGGGAAACCAACCCTACTTCGTGATATTAAGGTATCGAAAATCAGAATCAGAAACATGTTAGGCATTTCAACTATGATCATATGTACTGGTCACATTTCGCTGAAATTACTCACGCCTGCTATATGCTGGAAACACAGTGAACTCAGTGTACAGATCCTTAGCAATTTTGTGAAGCCCGATAGTAAGATTTATCCCGATATATGGTCTGTTTACCCTTATATAATATCAATAGCATGGGCATGTTGGCGTGTTGAAAACCCACGTTAAATATGTCTTTACTCGAAGACAATTCGTGGACAAATAACACCATAAGAAATAAGAAAACGTAAAATTAATTAAGAGTACATTTCGGGAGATTACATTTTATTTATCATGCCTCTTCGACCGTGTCTCTGTTACGACACTACTCCGAGTCTTTCACAGTATTAATTACAGCTGGTTTCAATTGAACGCAGAGACATTTTGTGTATCCACTACGTTTCGCATAAATTACCATTGTTGCCTGATGAGATTTTGTGATGTATTGTGTATCAATTATAACTGATGCGGTGAACTATAAAAACATTCCCGCCTAAAAAATGGTACCTATAAGTAAAACCTATAGAAAGTTGAGCTTACTCTCTAACCTGAAGTAACACAACAATACCATATACAGGACATCTAATTGCAGCCGTACGGTTTTACCTAATTATAATATAGACATAACTATCACATACTTCTTCTTCGACATTTTAAAATAAATACGACCATTGACCATTATTTTGAAACATACTATATGCGTGTACGCTGCACCTCAGAAATATCCGGCATCCGCTGTTATTACTGTTGAGGGAGTACTTTTAAATGCCCTGCTAACTTTATTCTTTCACACATTTGTACTTTCGCATCACTGATTTTTGATTAAATGAATTTTGTACCAGTTTGTTCCAATTCCTTGCGTACACTTCTGCAACGTTGCTTTGTGGTCAGTGACTGGATGTTTTAACTATCAGCGTCTATGGATTCTACCCACAAGTCACAGGCAAGTATAGTTATTAACATTATTCTGACTGTGACAGTCAGATAAGTGACGCCTCTGCACACATCCATGCTGTACAAAAGCGATGAAGCAGAACTTCAGATGAGTACATAAGACACTGAAACAAGATGGTGTAAAATTCTTTCCACCAAAAATCAGTGGCTTTAGATATATACACAATGCATGATCTCACTGCTCTCAAAAGTAGTTGTGTGATGCCACAACAAAAAATTTTTTAACATTATTTTTTCGCCAACAAACATGTTGACAAGTACCCACAATTTTCTTAAACGCCCACGTGATAACCGGTTGTTTTCAACCACTCGTTGGTGAAGATACCAAACATCGTACGTAAATTATTCCAAGTTAATATTATAATCCAAAAGAGTCCATAGTTTTGATAACACTAGTGAAATAACATTTATAGTAGCTTGTGTTACAATTAAATTTTTAAACGACTAAAAATATAATTTTGGCATATAATAAATATATATATAATTTTTTCATCGTCCTGAAAAAATACCAGTTTTGACATAAAGAATTTGCATCTTGACTGACGCACTATTGAAGGTGCCCATTACTGACCGTGTATTTGTGTGAGTGAGGCACGGCGCCAAGGGCGATGTTGACAGGTTCGAGCTGGTGCGGTATCGTCTCTACCGCAAGACACTGAAACGACGTGCAGTGTTATCATAGATCACTCGCCTGACTGATACTTTCATAGGTGTCAGGTTTTCTGTTGATGAAATGTTTTAAGCAAAGTGTAGTAGTTTCAGATGAAAGCCGGGAGTAGTTTTCAGATAGTAAAACAAGTGTAAAAGCTGTTTTTAGGGATTTCGAGGGGCTCCGAAATGAATTTTCTAACTGACGCGAAGGTTTGAAACTACTTTTTACGTAATTGTTTGAAGTGTACATTCTTTTCGTACATTGGCACAATGTGCACATGTGGAACAGTTTCGTAAAAAAGCCGTATTTACGAGCACATTGCAACGCATTTAAAGTGCATGGCAGGCGAGTCCCCTCAAATGCATTGCATTATAATTTTTTATAAAGTAGTAGAAGGAAATGTAAATCGACGAGTTTTGAAGCAACTGCCGCCAGACACAGGCGGAGTAGGTAGGGGTCGTACAGAAACTCACCCAGGTAGAGGTGATCTTCAGCCGGGTCGTCGAGCACTTCGACCAGCCTCACGACGTTCGGGTGGTTCAGCTTCTTGAGAATGGCGATCTCCCGATAGACACGCTCGAGCGGGTTGTCGACGACCTTCTTGCCCGCAGACTTGCGGATCGGCGCCGGCCTCCCTGCAACAAGCGCCCAAGTCCACACTCACTCACTCTCTCAGTCATTCACTGGATCAACTCACCTTTACTATTACATTTATCTCTAATTAATATTCCTACTTCGAGTAACGATAGAGTTGAAAACATGAACTGGTGGACGTTTAAGTACACTTTCAGGCCTGTTCTACAATGTCACACACAGAAGTACAACAAAGTTGATGCAAAAACTAAGGTTAATTCTATTATAGGTAGGAAAGAAACTGTGTTTCCTTAGGGGAGAGTTTGGCACAGGGAACATTTCTGCCGCTATAGTTTCGCTGCAATCGTTAACGTATCAAATAAAATACGAAACCGTAGTAACATTAATTTTAACTAGACGTGAAGAGAGAAATCATTTATTTTAATTTTATAGTGAAAAGCAAACCAATTTTTGGCTTTCATATGATAAACTTTACGTAACTTAAAATTCAGGAAAGCTCTGTTATCGGTCAGTTTGCACCCCTTTCCGATACCAGCGTTAAAGCGGTAACAATATTCTTTGTGCCAAACTATTCACACTGATCTTTTTAACCTATCCCTATTAGCTAATACAATAATTTTTCAGTTGGCCAACTGTTGGCAGAAGCGGCCAACGTTCGCTAGTTTGATCGTCAACTTTTGCTGGAATGGTTGTTAATTAGGCCATGCCAGTAAATATGTGTGTAGTTATATTGAAATAATTTTAATGGGGGCAAATTAGTTTGAAAAGACTGACATATTTCAGTATACGGTCCACAAGAAGGCTTAGCAAGCTAACCCACAAGCATCTGAGCATAAAAATAATGCTTGTGATACACTTGTGGTTAATGTGTGGGTGATTTCATTATGCATTATGTATGCCATATGTGGCCACGGGTGCATTCCGAATGTTTACTGCCTGTGGGCTGCACATCATAATCAGATTTGCTCAAGTGGGTCAGATGATGTTTGCTAATTGGGATAGTAGAATTAACCTTTCTAAAATCATAAGCCTTAAGACGTAAGTAGTAGACCTTCGAATTTTTCCATCGCATTGGTTTAAAACGAAGTACACAATTGAACTTTTACTGTTTACTCCTTAAGTTCAGAACTAGAAAGAGTAAGTTTAACCAATCCCGCAGTAAAGGCCGGTATTCCCATGACACCATTCGTATTTCACTCGATAACTGTCATCCTGCTTTAACGTATACGATACACACAAGAAGGGAAAATATTTACAGAAAATAAATGTAATTTGTTGTAAAACGCAAATACTTAATTGGAAAATTTAGCAAAGCATAATTTACGTGCCTCGCAATCATTTATTCCCTATTATATTACTGAAAAAAAAAATCTTCAATTATTATTTGGTTTCATTCATGAGAGGTTATGCTCGCCGAATATAAATACCGTAACACGAACAGAGAAATTCTCTTATGGTAATTTTATACACATTTAATCGGAAATTACATAGCAAAACCATTTGCAGTAAAACAAAATAAAAATTTCACTGCAAGCCTGCTTACTTTCGTCCATGTTCATTACGAGTTTTGACGTTCTCGTACACATCTGTTGAAGGCAATTTCTGTGGTATTCCACATCACGCCTTGAAGACTTGCATATACTATTCGCTATTATATTTTCGTGTCGATCTTTTTACGCTGTCGTAGCTCGCTTATAACACTCTGCCGGTACGCGAACACACGCCCAAAAGAATATTGAACACGGCTGCAACTGTCTTCCAATATTCCTCTTCCTGCTTCCACGTCACTGCGTCTGTTTTTTATGTTCCACAACAATATGAGAACATTTTTCAACTATGCTAATTAGAAGTTTGTTTTCAGAGGGAGTAAAACTACCGGGACGTACACTTTCAACCTTTTTCGTCAATTGTTTACAAGCTAATGTTAATTGCTACTTAAACAATAACTGATTTAACGCTAAATCATATCGTGAAGCGTCACTGCATGGTCGCCAAATTTACGTTAACCAGTACTTGTCTAATCATATAATTTTTAAACGGAAGAAGTGGTTTCAGAAACGCTATTGTTTTAACCAGTAGTTAAAAGTTTCGTTTATATTTATCATATGGCCAGATAACCAACACTTTTAAACAGACATTGTGAAATCGGCCCTATGCCTACTCGGTAATAAGCGCTAGCGACTGTATGCAGTGTAAAATTTCACCTCATATTTAAAATCGGTGATTTGTCGAGGTAAAAACTAACTGTTTGTTGCTTTGCGATGTATTTGTCCTACATTTCTTCTTCCGTTGTTCGCGTTGTCGCGATTAACTGTGGCAGTTTCTCACTCACTACATAATGAAAGCTGTCATAAAACTGTAGTCCGATAACATACATCGCAGCACACAGCAATACAGCAGTGTTTTGGAACACTTATGTCTAGATGCTTACACTATGAAGCCGGCTTTTGTGTGCGTGTATATATATATATATATATATATATATATATATATATATATATATATATATATATATATATATATATATATAT
>PNEQ01084948.1:0-112868 GCA_003012365.1 Medauroidea extradentata
TTTGCAGAGAAAGAAGGGAACAAACTTTTGATATTAGTCGACGCGTACTCCAAGTGGGTGGAAGTGTGGCCAATGACCAGTACGACAACTGAGAAAACAATTGAGAAACTGCGTACAGCATTTGCGGCATATGGCATGCCGGAAATGGTAGTAGCAGATAATGGGCCACAGTTTCGTTCTGAGGAGTTTGGGCAATTCTCTGAAGCTAATAGTATTACTCTACGCTTGACACTCCCATTTCATCCACAGTCAAATGGTGCTGCAGAAAGAACTGTACAGACGGTGAAAAATGCACTTTTAAAGCAAGCTATAGAGAATGTGGGTCAACTGGGGACGCAGTCGTTACAATATACTATCGACAAGTGGCTGTTTGCATACCGGAATACACCTCATTCAGGGACAAGGAAATCACCAGCAGAGATGTTTTTAAAGAGAAAGCCACGCACCAAATTGCAGTTAATAAGACCCAGTTTACCAGATTACCAGAAAGAAAAGGGGAAGGAGTCAACCGAAAAAGGGAAACCACAGTTCAAGGTGGGAGATCCAGTGTTGGTGAAGTGTGTTCGAGGGGAACAAGCACGATGGAACCAAGGATATATTACAGAAGTTATTAGTCAGGTGACTTATAGAGTTAAGGTAGGGGAAGTGGTGAGATTTTGCCATCGGGATCACCTTCGAGTGAGTCACTTGCGAGAACAGATACCGGAATATTCTCCAGGTGAAGCAGCAAGCTACACAACTCCATCCTAAAGAAGAGAGCAGGCGGTCATTTGGGCACCAGCTCCTGATGTGGCAGGGGAGAGAGACAAAGGGATAACCACAGAGGAATTCGCAGCAGAGTCAACAATATCTACATCACGGCACTCAACCCAGCGGGAGGACAGTTGAGGATGGAGCGTTAGCACTGCGGGAGAACACAAGAGGATGGAGAAGAAGAGTTCAGGGGGTTCGAAATGGAGTTGGAAAAGGCAGCAGGTACGAGACCTCTTCGACGCAGTGGCAGGGCAAGACATCCTCCAGATCGATGAGAGTGGTAATGGGGACAGCTAGGCTGATAAACACATACTAGTAGGGACATTGTGTGCGAGTGTAGAATAATATACTGTTTAATTAGGGTAGTCACTTAATTAAGGAGAGTGTGGTGTAGTGTACTGTCGACTAGGTGATATGGTTGGCAGCAAGGGATAAACAGTGATGGCGGACAAACCAATTACATAACAGTAAGTAACAAAACAAAAAGGAACTTCTCATGTATTGCTCCTGATCAGATCCATGAACAAAATAACAAACTTGTAAGACTTGATAGCACAAGGCTATCTTTTCTTAGCAACAAATATGCATTACTGACATGGATGACTGCTGGTCCTGAAATCGTATGCATGGCCCGTGAGTTTGAAGAAATCAACAACCTGAAGAAAAATATTTTTCCTAATGATGGTAAACACCACAAAGATAACAAATCATATGAAGTGTGCTTCCAGAAAAATGTTAATGCTTTAGTTAAAGTTTATCGAGGGCATGGTAACCCATTCAAAGAGAAAAATCTTACTACTGTATACAGTAGTAAAGTAATAATGAGCGAAGTAGCTGAAAAGTCTGTATTAGAAGCTGGTATCATAGGTGAAAATCCATACTTCACTTACGTGAATGATCTTTTGGCTACGGGAAGCATTTCTATTCATGATGTAATCAAACGGAACAACTTCTAGCTATTTAGAAAGAAAATAGCTCTCATCAAATGCACAGACAAGCAAAAGATAGGGTATTTGAAAAAAGATTCTAATGTCTTTTGTCGCCTTTATGTTGCAAGTCTAGTAAGACAAGGGGATGTGAACAATTTTTCTCTCATGAAAACTGTGTACACCCGCCATCAATTTCTAAGTTTGGTGAGCTACGGCTGCACGCAAATAAAGCCGCCATTGTATCCAGTGTTCAAAAAACCTGTTCTTTACCAAGGAAAGTTACTGCTCCGGTTCTTATGTCTGCTTCAACTGCCTTAATCATTGATGGTGCTGCTCTTGTGCATACGTTGACACCTGAAGCCAATACCACCTTTCAGCAGTACAGCGACTGTGTGGTGATACCAAACATAAATATGAGATTGCAAACAGTTAACAGGGTGGATATTGTATTTGACCAATACTTTGATGGAAGTTTGAAGTCACAAACTCGCCAGTCTAGAGGATGTGGTGAAAGGATTGTAGTCAAACCTGGATTGATGATACCACATAGCTTTAAACAGTTTTTATCGGAAGATAAAGATAAAGAAAACCTGTTTGATATGTTGACAGCTAATCTGATTACGACAGGAATTACTGGCAAAAAAGTAGTATGTACTTTCAAAGGTGAAGTGTTATCGTCTGCTGGAGAAGAAAATATGTCATTAATTTCACTATCGTCGCACGAGGAAGCAGATGCTCTGCTTCTTTAGCATGCTTCGCATGCTGCTATGCATGGATTCCAAAAAAAATATTATTAAAACTGTTGATTCTGATGTGATTCCAATAGTTTTATTTGCATTTCCACGCCTTGCAGATGTTGAAGAACTGTGGATTGAGTATGGAACTGGAAAGAACTAGCAGTATATGTCCGTCCATGAATTCTTTTACAAACTTCCTAGTGGTATATCCGAATTGATCCCATTCTTCCACGAATTTACTGGATGCGACACTGTGTCATCATTTTCTTGTATTGGGAAAAATACTGCATGGAAAACACGGATGTCATTTCGTGATGTTGATGTGGCTTTCCAAGAGTTTTCAAATATGTCAACTACACAAATTTCACTCGACAGCACCGCATTCTCTACACTAGAATGGTTTGTAGTGTTAATGTACCATACTCCAAGTGTATCAGATCATGTAAATGAAGCTCGTGGAATTCTCTTCACTCAGATGAATATAAACATTGAACATGTTCCACCTACAGCAGATGTCCTATTGAAACACTTAAAATGTGCCATGTTTCAATGCAGTTTTTGGAGACACTGCTTGACAAGAAATCTTGTAGCTCGTGATCCATGTCAGTGGGGATGGAAAACAGATGAAGGCGTCACATTCACTCCCGTTTGGACAATACTACCAGATATTAGCAAACATTGCCAAGAACTTCTTGTGTCGTGTAAATGCAAGAACAGACGTACACACTGCCACTGTGTAAAAGTCGGACTCCCGTGCACTCTTTTATAAAGACCACTGCTCAAGAATAGATGAATAGTGAGATTAAAATCCATCTGCTGATGTCAAGTAAGTGTTCAATGTAATTTTATAATGTAAAGAGGACATTGGAAACATTTATTTTATGATACTGACTAACAAATCAATTTTGTCTATGTAAAATAACAAAAAAAAATGTTTTCACAGAGAGTAATTGCATTAACGTGAATAAATTTTGAATGTCTAAACAAATCTAAACTGAAATTAACATTCATGATAAATTGATTAGAAGAACATTAAATAAAGTGAAAGAAATGCATTTATGCCTGTATTAATGTTAAGTGTTTCGGTTTTCCGCATATTCCTTCCTACAGCATAAATTGTGGGTATTTTTCATCAATAAATTCAAATTAAACCGTAAAAAAATTGTATTTCAACCATACGTAGGAAACTATTGCATTCACAGCAAATCGGCCAAGTACTTTTTTAAAAATAAAATTATGTGCTTTAAAATGAGACCTCATAAACCAACATCTGTAAAGTAGTTTTCAAGTTACGGGAATTTAAAAAATCTGGTACACTGCCATTTTGATGACATCACTGTGCATGCGCGAATCATTTCTAAGGTTGTCTCCCGGAAGTTTTATAATCTCTGACATACATTTAAGTAACCCTCAAAGTTTGGTGCTGGTATCCGGAAGTTAAATAATTTTACGCTTGTTCCACACACTATTAAGGGCTCAGTGATGAACATTTTGGACCCAGGTAACCACATACACAAGGTTTATCCTGTGCAGGCTCAGCTTGAGTTTAATAGTTTGTAGGCGCTTGGATGGGATCCGAAATTATTCTTTCTTCATTAGTGAAACCAATGGTTGGTGATCCGTTTGAATAGTCACATCATGACCATAGATGTAGGCCTACTGGTGAAAATGTCTACAACCAAAAAGGACTGCTAGGAACTTTTTATTAATCTGGCCATAGTTAACTTCTGTCTGAGAAACAGTCTTCGATGCATAGAATACTGGCTTGTTGACCTGCAACAAAACACTCCCAATGCCTACTTTACTACTGTCAGTTTTAATTACTGCAGGTTTCTTATCAAAAGTCTATCTAACAGAAAACTTAACAAACCGGCCAGTAATAAACAACTAAACATAGAAGTAAAACTGTTAATAGACACCATAACAGAATCCCTACATCTAAACACATTTCTTCCAAAACGCCAATACACAAGACAGAATTATACGGAAATTTAATATCTAATAGTACAAAAGAGACAGGTTCGAAACAGATTTTAGCGAACCTGGAATCCGCGAGCAAAAAAACGAATACAATCGACTTAAAAGGCAAGTAAAACAAAAACTGGACAATTTAAAAATCACAAAGTGGAGCAATGCTACTTTAGAAGCAGCACAGAACCCCAAAGAAATGTGAAGAGTAACAAAAACACTTTGAGGCAAAAACAACAAATTAACCACACCAGCCATTGAAACACCACATGAACAGTTAACACAGGCAGCAAAAAGGTAAATGCAATCGCGGACATGCTGGAAACACAATTCTCACCGAACGCAGACCTTCTCAACATAAATTTCACTGCTCGAGTAACAAATAACGCAAACAACTTCTTAAAATGGCAGGAAAGGACTGAAGTCGAACCAATAACCCTAGCGGAAATAATGAAAGTAATAAAATCTAGACCAAATAACAAATCAGGCGGGCCAGACAATATAAAATATGAGGTCCTTAAAAACTTCCGCTCAATATAATTTAATATTTACAAACGATCTACATCGCAGTGTTAAAACTTAAACGATTCCCGGCACAATGGAAACTAGCAAAAATAATTACTATACCCAAACAAGCAAAAACGTGGCCAAACCAGAAAACAGACGAACAATCAGCCTTTTACCAAGCATGAGCAAAATATTAGAAAAACTATTGCTACAAAGATTACAATTTCACGCAGACACTAACAATGGACACCATTAGTGTGACGTCACACGATGACGCTGGTTCCAAACAAACTCTCTGGGCCTATGCAAAACAATGACATAAATTTTTGCTCTTGTTCATACAAATCGAGTATTAGAGAAAGTGAACGAATTATACCGTTTTCAGAATTAATTTATTTCAAAGAAGTTACGAACAAAGTCTAACAGATAATGTTGCAGCTCACTCGAAGTTATGTATGTGTAAATAGTGGCGAGGTTACTTAACGTAAAGGTAAACATGCACGTTGTTCTCGTTCGAATAGTAGAATTTACTTGCAGTTCAATGAAGTGTGGTACAAAAACAATAAATTGAGCATCTGATAACTAATCGAAACCACATTTATATTATTCGTGGTCATTCTTTAAATAAATCCATCGTTATGCTTCGTCATTTGTATGCTGTGTTACGATTTCGTCCAAAAGTTTTTTTAACGCATTAGGTGCCTTTCCCAAGCCATTTACGAAGAAATCTTAAAACAATTATAATATTGGAACTGGTCTAAAATCGTAGAAGGTAAATTTCTTATATTGGCTTGTGATGATTGACATAACTTGTCATTACTAGTCAAGTTTTAAGTTACCGTACCTCACAAGGTGTGCAGAATACTAACTACGAAAACGTCAGCGCTACGTAACAAGTGCACAAAGACAGTAATTAAAGGTACAGAATGCTGCATAAGATATAGGATAAGAAACTGAGCAATTTTGCCATTTTTACGGTAGGCCTAGTTTAATATATTGCTTAACTTTTTCCCAAATTGGTATTTTATAGGTACAACTTAATTTTAAGAAAATATGACCTTAGGCAAGGCAATCAAGGTTGGAGAAATTGTGGGGTAGGTAACAAAAAATTTTTGGGCAGGGGTACAGAAAATAGTAATGTAGGAGCATTGGCAATTATAGATCAGAGGCAGTGAAAATTGTAGGGTAGGAGTACTATAAATGTGAGGCAGTGACATTAAAAATAATGTGGTAGAGGTGCAGTAAATTGTAGGGTAGGGGATCAGTAAATTGTAGGGGTAGGACTATTATAAACGTGAGGCAAGGACATTAAAAATAATCATGGAGCAGAAGTACAGAAAATTGTAGGGTAGGGATACAGAAAATTGTATGGTAGCACAATTAAAAATGTGTAGCAGAGACAAAATAAATAAATGCGCACAACTGCGCTGCCACACAGTGGTGAGATCACATGTTCCCACCTCTAGAAAACCCTCTTCAAAACATCCCTAAACCTTCCAACTACTTCACCGTCACCCACTCCTATCCATTTGTATGGATGTATACTGGAGGCTAAGAAATAAATAAATAAAAAAAAAAGTCATCCTGCAAAACATTCCACTCCCTCGCTGACCTCATACACACAGACTGCCTACCCTGCTCTGTTCTCCTCCACACCCTCTCAATCTTATGGCTGTTGCTTCCTCTCCCTCTATACTCCCGCTTAGTTAGGTAACAATGTAACCCTCCCCATCCTCACCTCAGAGCTATAGCCTCATTCAGTACCCTTCCCAGCAAACCTAAACTTCTTCTCCCTTTCGAAACTATCTTCTCCACCAGTTTTGTCCACCTAAGGTCACTTTGCAGCACAACCCCTAGATACTTATATTGTGTGGCTTATTTTATCTCTTGCCCATCCCATCTGTAAATGACTCTGCTTATCGTGCTCTTCCTAGTAAACCTGACTAACTTAGTCTTACAAACATTGATCTTCCTCTTGTTTTCCACAGTCCAGAAACACAAACATTCAATGTCTGTCTGCATGTTGTGACCCCACTGCCCACCACTGAAGACAGTCATCTGCAAACAATCTTATTTTGCCACTAATCCCAATAACCATACCATTCATTATAATGGTGAACAATATCGGATAGAGCAAACTTCCCTGTGGCATCCGTGATGTCACCTCGTCTGCCGTCAATTATACCCCTCCTTTCACGCTCTGCCACTGTCCTTGGAGGAAGTCCCCAATCCATTACCATTCTATTTTGTCTATTTGTCTCACTATTCCAGTACTCCATTGTTTCAAACACTGACAAGTACTGAGCCTGCAGCATATCAGCTTTCTCTCTGTCATTTGTCGTAGTTTGTCCATTCATACTTGTCAATGTTGGGATAGAAAAGTTTAGCGTATTGGCCTAAGCACAAAACTGTACAGTGGGGGCACAGGAAATGCGAGGAAAAAATATTTAAAATCATGGGGCAGAGGTAAACAAAATTGTAGGGTAGGTGCACTGGATATGTTAAGCAAGGATATTAAATATCGTGGAGCAGATGTACAGAAAATTGTACGATAGGATACAGTTGTTCGATAGGGGTACAGAAAACTGTAGGGTAGGGTACAGTTGGATTGATGTAGGCCTACAGAAAGAAAATTGTAGGGTAGGACAGCTAAAAAATGCAGGGGCAGGGTCATGGCAGAGGTACAGAAACTTTTAGGATAATTACAAAAGATAGAAGGGTAGTTGCATTTAAAAAAATGTGTGGGAGTGACACAAAAATCATGGGGAAGTGTTAGGTGCACTCAAAACTGTGGGGCAGGGGCATAAAAAATCACGGAGCAGTGAAGGAGGAATTATACATTTTAGGGCAGAAGCACTATTTGTAGAGCAGATACACTGAATATTGTAGGGCAGTCTCTGAAAATTGTAGGGCAGATGCTCTGAAAATTGTAGGGCAGATGCTCTGAAAATTGTGGTGCAGAGGTACTAAAAATTGTAGGGCAAGGACACTAAAAATCATCGGACAGGGGCAATAAACACAGTAGGCCAGAAATAGATCTAACCTTTTTTTAGCACACATTTGAGCCCAACTAGAAAACCCACAAGACTGAGATATTACATTAAATAAATAAATAAGCCACCCCTAATGTTCGTCAGTAGCAGCATTTGTATAGGCTTATATTTTAACAGCCTCTGCCTAACTTCGTCTAATATAAAAATTATTAGTTTGAACAGTCCTACAAATATGCACGAATACTATTTTAATATTACTAAACACATTATAACGTCCTAAGTTGTAACAGTCTCCGCTCCTTTCAAAATTATTTCATAACGATGCATGCTATACAAGTCGCAAGGCCCAGCACAAATGTATTTTCCTGCTATGTGTATTAAATTATTTCGTCTCCGACGATATCAGTTTACGAGAGAAGTCCTGCCGCACACATGTATGACATTATTTAGGTTCAAACGAAAGTATTTGTATTTTTTAACGTAATTACAAAAATACGTCGGGATGCTAAATGGAGTTTTCAATGTTAAACTTTCAAAACAAACATTTGTTTGGAACCAGTGCTCTCGTGTGACGTCACAACTAATGGTGTCCATTTATTACCACACAGCCAGTACGGCTTCAGGTACCATCACAGTACTATACATTCTCTAATAAAAATAATTGAAGATTCAACAGACGTTTTAAATGACAGAAATAAGCAATATAGCATACTGTAATAACATTCTTAGACGCACAAAAAGCATTTGAAAAAGTCTGGCTGTCTGGACTAATTCAAAAACTTATAAACACTGATTTTCCAGTTAAATACACTCATTTACTTGCGCACTACCTAAACGAAAGGAAATTTTACGTATCGCTACACGGGGAAAAATCAACAATCCGTACAGCAACAGCAGGGGTAACACAAGGTTCAGCATTATCCCCTTTTTTGTACAGCATCTACACTGCCGATATCTCACAAACGGAAGCTATAATACAGATGTATGCGGATGATACAGCCATAATCAAACAACATGCAAACTTACAAGATGCTTTAACAGCAATGCTACACCAACTAAATACGCTAGAAGAATGGCTAATAAATTCAGAAATAAAACTAGCCCGGGTAAATCCACAACCCTTATCATAACAAAAAAACGCAAAGATCTTTAATCAGATAATACCGTTTGAGAAAACAGCAAAATACCTTGGAATAACTCTAGACAAAAATCTCATATGGCGACCACACGTTAAGCAAATATGCGGAGCTGCTAAAGATAATCTACTACAGCTCCTAAAATCACCAATTTCCCCCAGGACAAAAATTTGCTTTTGTACAAACACATAATCCTTCCAGCACTGCTACATGGATGTGAGGTGTGGGGGCATGCCACTAAAACACACATAACAACTGTACAAACGGTCCAGAATATTTTCCTAACAGTTTTTTCAGATCAGGATAGATACACCTCAAATGCTACCATACACCAGCTGTTAAAAGATCGATATATTGCAGACATGATTAAAGAAAGAATAATATTACCTTTTACAATAACTTAACCTATCATGCAAACCCAAATATCAACAACCTTGGTAACTACAACCCCGCAGAGCACAGGAAATTTAGGAAACCGAAACTGTAATTAGAGAACCGTCCACTCCTGTGACCGGGATTCCTAAAACAAAAATGGTAACGCAGTGCACTTCACTGCTACACACTGCACCGTCCACACGTAGAAGCATACAACACATAATTAACAATTTAATTTTTTCCAAACTGCATGAAAATATAATTTTATTTAATTATATGTTTACAAATCTTGTATATGCTTTAAATTTTAAACAGTTAAAAATAATAATTAAAAGATTAAAAAAACCCTGACATTTTATACAACTATTTAAAAGGTATGAAATAAAAACTTCAAACTATTGTTGTTCTTTAAATGTATGGGGGACTTCTGAAATATATTACTAGTAAGTTTAACAAAGTAAAAGTACATGTGGGATCAAGGGGGCCCAAAAGACTTACTTCCATAGGAGCCCGCAAATCCTGTCAACGGCTCTGTGTACTGTTAGGCCGCCACCAACCATCATAAGACCTGAGACAGTCTGAATGAATTGGGTTCAGAGTGATTTCGAGAGGAACACTGCCCGGATGTTAGGAGGGAAGTGTGGTAATGCCGCCACCACCCATGCTTTAAAATAAGAGACGCATGGAACCCTGAACGCCTGATGTTGGGGGCAGTAGTCTACCAACTCGCTGGACGTGGCAAGTGGTCTAGGCTGTCTTCGGAGGAGGGGAATCGTGGAGGACACCAACCCGGGGTGACATGAGTTATAAGAAACTGTGAGGAGGTTGTGCTCAGGAGTAAGGGCACTTTCACTCCTACAGCACCACTTAAACACTACGGACATCACCTTACTTACATAATATTTCACACACCCAACGCATCCTTACAGTATGGCAACAAACTGGGGAGTACTAAGGTTCCTGCCAATAGGCATTGATTACTAATTCGATACTATTACCACAATGGAGCTATATTACCATGAAAGTTTAATAACAGAAAGAATGAAATTTCTCAAGATGAAAATCAAACTTAAAAGGAATTAATTCAAAACTATACAATGGTTTGTACACATGACACAGCGGTTCCTTACAAGCATTCTTACTAGACTAAGGACTGACTCGGGACCACATTCGTCTTGCTTCACTCATCCACCAATCGTAGGTCTACATATCTCTGAAGATGATCACCACCGAATATCTCTTCCTATAAAACAATCAAAATAATAATATATATAAATTTATCTAGAGGCCTTCGGTCTCTCATCATCGCAATTCAGTACATAAACACTCACGCCCGTCCAGAATGGCTAAATTCTGGATACACCATCAAGTACTCCCGTCCTGGAACCAACCAAAAGGTTGACTGTCCAATGACCCACTGTCCTCTTAAAGATGGTGTCCAATGCTTATGTAGGCTCGCCCCTCCCCATCACGCACGGGCCCGCCGTGGAGGCCGCAATTACGAGAGCACCTGTGAAGGACTTATGGCCGGGCCACTCCCCAGGCGACAACGGAGAAACTCAGGGTTGCCTGGGTCTACGTAGCTTCATACAATCCTCGGTGTCACAAAATTCAAAATTTAATAAATGTAGTTGTTTTCCCAATTTGGTAAATATCATGAAGTTACTATAGACCATGACTGCGCCGAGTTAGTTAAAATAGTCTATCTCTAGGGACTAGGCAACCCACCGATGGAGTAAAGATAATATGTGCAGCAAATATATACTTAATGACATGAACAAAACACTTAAATCCTTTCGTCACCTTACCGTAGAGAGGAGAGAGAGAGAGGTGTTAGGCGGCGTCATGACAGTACAATCCAAAACTAAGTTGGATTTGAATGCAAACACATCACATTAAAAGGGATGGGTTAAAATCCTATTTAAACAATTAAAATATAAATAATCAAAATCGTTTTTTTATATTCCATAAATGTTAACCTACTGTAGAACTTTATCAAAAGCCATCTTGTATTTTTACCGTACACGTCACTATTTTAGAATAGTTAAAATATTCCCCAACATTTCCGCTTCTGTAGATAACAAAAGTTATTTCTTCAAAAAATAAAGTAATTTTAGGGTTAGAACACAAGGCAATATTTTTGTTTGCCATGCACGACATAAATTATCGAACCGCAAACGAAAAAGGTTCAAATAAATTCACAAACAGGGTCTCCGAGTCATTTTTGCATAACAATTTATTTGGTGCTTTGGTTTGTGAAATGAACACAGGTTTACAGACTGTGTGATGTTTAACACTAAAAAAAATACCTTGTTCAGGACAATTAAAGGTATGATAGAATTTTATTGCGAATGTATCAGTAGTCCATCAGCATGTATGTATGTATGTATGTATTGTTAAAGACTTGTTTCATACTTACCCTGCCTTCATGGGGGTAGCTTGAAAAGGTTCTCTCCTGAACAACATATATCTAAAGAAGGGATAAGCAGTCTACATGTACTTATTTAGAAATATAGCTGTGCTTGATTTAAATTACTTTTGTGGAACAACAAAGTAGAAGACTTTGTTAGTTTTTAAATTTTACTTTGGTTTTTCTGTTTACATCTGAGTTACAATTTATTGTGTACTTGTAATATTGTAACATCACTCACCTAACACTAACCAAAAGTACTGAAAACTTTGTATGCTGTCAATAATTGGCAGTCTGTCCCCTTTTATTGTATTTCTGTAAAAAAATTCTTTAAACCGTTAAGACATGAAATTTTTCAAAAAATTCTAGAAAGAGTTATATTCAAAAGCACACTATTCAACAAAGTGCACTCTATTACAGAGACTTAACATTTTAAGTATTTTAAACAGTGGAGATTTTCAGTAATTGTCAATCAAAAAATGAAGGTTTCAGACAATTTTCCATACTGTGCTATTAAACTGCAAGTTAACAATTGCATGTACTGTATGATTAAAAAAATTACCTGTAAAACTACTGTGATGGGTTGACAATGCGCTGCCCCCTAAGTTGAAGAAAAATAGATGTGATAATGATGTAGTGGGCGTCATCCAGCTATTTGGCCCGGCTGAGTTTGGAACAGAGATCTCAGGGCTAATACGACTTGTTCATGTACCTCAGGACGGTGTCGTTTCCTTGCCTTCTTCACTCCCTGTCCAAGCCAGGAGTATGCTCACACATATACAGTAAGACATTCTTGAAAGAAAAGCAGTACAGTAGAACCCCGATTTAACAAATGCCATGGGACCCAAAAATGTTTCCTCTAAATTGATTTTTCGTTAAATCCTACTTCAACCGCCCCTCCCCCCCCCCAAAAAAAAATTTGAATCCTCGCACATGTTTCGTTGGAATTTAATGTAATTTTAAAAAGGTATATTGGCCTAAAACAATAATAAAACACATTTACCGTCAACAGGTAAGCCACAGCTGTGAAAAGAAAAAAATCAGCGAAAAAACTTCAAAAACTTTCAGTGCAACACTCGGCGAGCGTGTGCATGGTCAGTTAGGCCATCCTTGCATGCTCCATCAACAAGTGAGAAGTGATGAATAACACTGCCCGAGCCATCAATAATTCAGTCTCTCTCCAACCCGCTCCACCAACAAAATTAAGGAAATTCCCATAAAAAATTGTAAAAAAAAAAAAAATCTTTCTTAATGAAAACTTAATTAAAAGTTTGCGAGTCAACGGTAAAATAATAATTAAATATGCGCAGCGGCGACCATTGTAGCTTGTATTCAGTCGCGCTCGTGAAACAATTGTTTGCTAGCTCTAAAAATACTTAGCACTCGAGCATTTTTTTAGCATCAGTGAAACAAATTATTTACAATTATGGTAGTAAATTTGATGTAAAAAGTCTGCATAAATAATATTACCTATTTTTTTTATAAACTAGCTTGTTTCATTACCGGACACGAGTGTAAAAAATCTTTGCTGCACATCACTGCGTTATATTGGGAACAGACTTAATCAAGAGAGCACGCTGCACTGCAGTGCATTCTAACGGAGAAGCGAAGCACAATCTGTGTGATTGGTTCTTGCGCTGTCCACCGCCACGCTGTGGAGACTGGGTACCTAGATGCTAGTTCACTCGCCAGCCACCAGGATGAGGATCTAGACGTGTAATTGTTATGCAACACAGCGGCGCTCACTCAGCCGTGCCCGTGCATCTCAAAGTCGCTCCCGCGGTCAAAGTTTTCAAAGAATTTTAACAAAATTTTTTTTATTTCTCGACGGATGGTTTAGGCTTTTCTACGGAAAAATAAGTATTTTTAAAGGACTTAAATTACAATTAATATTCTATTTTATCGAAGTCAGTTATTTAATAAATTTTTTGTTATTTTTTGACGGTTCCTAAAATCCTTTCGTTAAATCGCTGTTTTTGTTATTCCCGAGTTCGTTAAATCAGGGCTCTACTGTATTTGGTTTAAGATGTTTACTTGGGTCAGTAGTCTGTTACAGACACATAGTGACCACAAGCCGAGTTAATGATTAACCTTAAGTTATCTTAGGCACACGCGTCGAAAAGGAAAAAAGTATAGTACTGGGAAACTTAATGCTTAGTTATGAAGGAAAAATAATACTGAAAGTAACTACTTGTCCGAAAAAACCAGCTTGAGGGAGCCCATGGTCACGTGCAGCTACGAACCTGAAATGCCTATGCTGGTGTCAATATGTTAAATTTGAACTCGTTTCTGGCCAAAACTTATGTCACAAGAAATTGTGTGAGCGAGGGAGCGATAGTTAACTGAAAGGTTCCGGATGTAGATCTACAGTTAACAGAGTTATGAAGATCAGTTACGTTAGCAAAGCATCAAGCTGCCTTGCGTGTTAACACATCTGGCCAAGTTAAACACTGACGAACAAGTGGGACGAGCATTGCATGCACTGGCCACACGTTGCACATTTAGGCAGCGCTAGCATCGCATAGTAGTCAATTCCGAGACAGTAGAACTACTACCCATAATTAATAGCTAAAAAAGTCATACGCTTGGCCTCAGTCTTGTACACAAAAACATTACCATAAATACACAAAACATACACTTGTCCCAAGGTTGCCGCCTTGTACCGAGTAGTTATTATTATTATTATTATTATTATTATTATTATTATTATTATTATTATTATTTGCCTGCATGGAACCTGTTAACATAAACACACCTTTCTACCATACACTTGTAATGACAAACTTAAATTGGCCCTGGTCGGTCTAAGCCCTGTATCAAATTCTTTAGGCAGTGTGATTGTGACACAAAAAGATAATGCCTGGCAGCCCTTTTACCTTGATTCAATGATTTATTTCCCTACACTCTCATTCTCCCCTTCCCCACACTCACTATGCCCGCACTGCATTCCTATCAGTGGGCATGCATGTCAGGATTCGGCTAGGGCCAGAGAAGGTGGTTGCACGTTAGGCCATACTTACTTTTGCTAAAAAATTAATAATTCATTATAATTTTTTTTTAGTTCCTTTAAATTTTGTTTTTTGATTAAATTAAAATTCTTCCCCTTTTGTCAGTGACACTGACATGGGGCTAATTTGAAATATACCACACTTGAATTCAATAAAATATTTACAGAAAAAATTCAAAGGTACTGATCATGTAGTTTTGAATTATTGCTGATTTTAAAATCATGTTTTTTTTTCCATGTTTTAAATTTTGGCAAATTTTTTAAAGGCTAACACATGAGAAAATTTTTTAGGGATGAAATCCTTTTAGCATACTTCTCGTCTCCACTGGTTGTAATTGCTGTAATTTTTTTTATAGCAAATCTGCAATGATTGACTGAAAAGCCCATTCTTGAATTAAGATGTATTGACTCAGATCGAAATATATCTAGCCCTACTTCTTGACAGTACATTCATTGATTGTTCTATAAAGAAAAACAGTAGGTAAAAAAAATTCTTAAAAATAAATATAGGCCTATTCCAAAATTATCCAAAAACAATTTGTTTTCTCAACATTTGTTGTGTTTAAGGAAGTGAAATATGGCACATGGACAATCAGCAAGCCAGATAATCCACACCCAGATATTCGGGAGTCAACTGTATTGTGATTTATATGCAGACACCTGTATGGTGATGGCAGTGAGGAAGGACACTACTATGGCATGGATTGAACCCGGAACCATTGACACCTAACAATTATGTGTCTGTACTCTATAGTTTTTTAAATATGATTTAAACTAATGTTGATTTTATCTAATAGACTCAAAAAATTCATACACGAAACCTGTTATCTTTTGTTTATTTTATTATAACATCACAGATTTTAGAAACATAATACAATGTTACACTAGCAAACTTGTAATATTTAAAATTTGAAATTTTTGCACCAAAAATACATAATATTAGAGAACTGTGTTTCATCATCATATTCATAACGGAAATATTAATACATAAACGACAAAGTCCTTTATTTTCAGATTAGTTGTGCGACTTCCTAGATCCACGGCGTTTCATTGAAGAAATGCACTGGGGGCAATACCATTTACCCTTAGGAGGGGATAAAACTCCAACACAGTTGTAATGAAACCACTCCAATGGACACTGGAAAAAAAAAATACAACCAATTCACATTAATGTTACCATTTGAAATTATGAAAATTATCAAAATTTTATAGCTACAAAAGTTTTCACATTCTTAGACTAGAAAAAACATATGACACTGAGTGACATGCAATCTTGCATGTCATCTTAATTCCTGTTTGCTGTGTATTATGTTTATGGAGAACTGTTTTAATATAATTTGCACACGTGAGTGAACTAAGAAAACAAAAATATATTGTGTGCCACTATAAGGCATAAAAATAATGGTAACACTAAGTAATACTGTATATGTTTAACTGTTCAACACAGACTAATTTCAATAAATGGACCACTCATTAAACTTTGGCACATAATTTAATTAAATTTACAGACCTGTGCATCCAATAAGGCATAATTTTTCCTACACAACCAAGTTAATGAAAGTAATTTTTTATCATCTATACAACAGTAATGGTGAGTTACAAAGTCAACTTGGGCTACGTTGTGTGACCAACTTGATGACAGTGAGTCATATTGAGTCACGTTCAAAAACTCAGGTAAGTCTTCAGTTACCAATTTTTTTGTTACACTTAGGCTATAACATCTGGCTGGAAGGTAAAGTATTTGTGGAGTCAGCCATTAAGTTTTGGTTGTGTGTCAGTGACGTGCCAAACACTTTGCACTAGGACAAAATTTGTCATACTATAACAGTGAAGTAAGAAACAGTATGGAATTGCCTTACACAAATCTGACGTTTCTGTACAATCCAAATTATGTGGCACTATTGTGATAATAAAGACTGTCAAAAAATGCACGAAATCAAGTATTTGTAAGGGAAGAAAACTATTAGAGATTGCAAAGAATGTAACAACTAATATTGTATAAATAAACTCAGTACGTGTAGACTTGATTTCACATTTTAGAAATGTAAACCACTGACGATGAACCTCTTTAGGATTTATGATCAAAACCTGACTAGTAGACTTCCAAGCAACATGGGGCCTCTCCACCCTTTTCCCTTCCCGTACAGAGCGTACCAGGGCAGAGCAGTGTGATATTTACTAAGAGTGTGAAATAAATGAGGATAACAGAGTGGGAGAGAAGACAGCAGTGCAATTAGACATCAATAGAAACAGCTCCAGGGCTCTGCTGTCATTTTCCTTATAAATGTGTCATTGACAATGAACAGAGAAATAGATATAATTGCCATGGCCCCTTTTCACGCATGTTTTGTCCCACATCTTGAACTATTTACTAACTATTTCTAAGGGTTGTGCTTTCTCTTTTTAACAGCATGCACACACACAACACTTTGTGTAAACAAATCGCAGGGCTGCAACCCTTATGGTAAGGGCTATACTATAGTGTTCTATTTCTATGCTAAAGGCTACCATAGTGTTCTATTTTTATGCTAAGGGCTACCATAATGTTTTATTTCACCAATTTAATATGCATGTATGTTTAGTTCCAACATTGTTTCTAGAGCACTGATGTGCTTTCTCTAAATGAAACATGTCCACAACGAGACAAGTAAATGTGCTGGTTACCCAATTGTAGTTCTGCTTAAACCTAAGTTCATTCAGAACTTTCCCTGTGTGATTCTACTCGCTCTGTGTGTGTGTGTGTGTGTGTGTGCAATAATTTAAATTTTACATTATGCTGCCAGAAAAGGTATTTGGTTCATTAGAATATATGCTCACTTTACTATACAACTTCCAGTAACACACATTATAATTTTTGTGGAACTCAATTATTTATACCAGTTTTGCTAATGTGTTATTGGACACATCCTCATACATAGCTGCCAACCTCAAGGATTCAGAAATAGTACAGTTTTCAAATTGAGTACAATTGCGCATAAACAAGTAACGGAATTTCACGTGTTGTGTGTATGCAAATGTCATCGAACTAAAACATTTTGACTATTTTTATAATAAAATACTACACTGTTAACATGTCTATATGTTGTATGCAAAATAAATTTAGAACATGCTGAATAATTAATAAAATTAACTAAAATTTTGACTACCATTTATATGTTGTGTTCATGGCTAATATTACATAGCCTCCCTAGGGCTATTACAAAGAAAATAAAACTTAACAGGGAAATTACTGAACTTATTTTACAGTAGGCTTACTTTGTTGTACCATCATAAACACTGCTCATAATTTTAATATTCACACAAGCCTAAACAAACATAAACACACCTAGTAGGTATAGGTAGTTTTGGTTTCTGCAAATTTACAAACTTTACTGATTTTAATACACCAATAGATAGGCCCCTACTTTACGATTTCTGGTAACATAGCTTTTAAATTATCTTTCACAGTTTCATTAATGTACGAAAAATTCTTACCGCGTGCAAATTAGGCAATTTAATCACACTTGGCACATCTAACCACAACTGAGAAATAAATCTTACATCGTTGAACGTGCAGATGTGAGAGTATTTAATCTATTATTCAAAATGAATACCACATGCCTTAAATTTTTTAACAGTTTTTAACATCCACACGGTTTGGCAACTATATAAAATCGTAGTTGTAAAAATTGCAAAGTTGTATTTCCCAGATATGAAAGTTGCAATATTCCTACGTTTTACGACTATTAAATGTGATGTCAATAAAAGTACCGGTACTAAAGTACGCCTCCACAATAACCAAATGATACATTTAAGCTTGGCAAAAATCATGTTTGCAAACACTACGCAACTACGACGTGCGCTTTAATATTTACTGAAAAAATAAGAACTAATCGATAGTTTCTTTCAGTTCACAAGATTTGATGTGTGTTCTTGAGCAATTAATATACGGAAACGGTAAACTGGAAAGCCACTTCAAATTAAAACAGTCTCGTGACTTTTGTTTGCACGAGTCACGACGGCCATTTAGCCAGGAAGATAACTACAATCGATCGGGTGTGTTCGGCAAAGTTAGTTCGGGTTACGTTCGTACAATGAGTGAATAATACGGTACTCTGTAGTGAATAATATAGTACAAAAACTATAAATGAAACACGCTAGTTTCCAAAACTACGGTATTACAGTTTTCTTTATTATATACGACACTGTTAGTCAGCTCTACATACATGTTTGGTACTGAAATTATGGGATTTTGTTACCATATTTCATAGTATGAATTAACCAAACGGAGAAAAAACTGGAAAGATTGAAAATCGTACAATAATTCACATGAATCATACAACCGTACATTAGGGCACAAAATCATAGATTGTACAGGAAAATCGTAAGAGTTGGCAGCTATGCTCATATCACAAATAGTGTCAATCTACAACTTCCACACAATGTTCATAAAATATGTAATTAATCTGTATACCTGAGCACCTACAATAAACATACTTTAAGAATCAATCCCATGTGCAATTCTTATCTGTCTTGGCATCCCGCCTGGTCTACAAGGAGTGGACAATTCGTAAGTACTCACTGGCATTAGGTGCTTCAATAGGGGGCTAAAAACACCCTCAGAAGTTTCGCATTGTACCTCAGGTAGATTTTTACCAGACAACATTCAACCCTACCATTCTGCTTAATTCACTAGTACCTTGGATCAGACTGCATCAGTTGGCACAGACATGTTTCCTGTGGAAATGTTTCTATTGCTAGAACCAGCCATCTCGCCCAACATAGTTCTCAGGTAAATTCTTTAATCAATTATGCCAGTCAATTGGCACACAAATTTGTTTTGTGGAAGAAATCAATGAAAACTATATGTTCGCTGAAAATCTAGCTAATATAGTCTCCACATGGGAAAAAGAGGCATGCTGGGATACAACACACTTACAGTGGCCAACTTGTGGATGTCATGCATGTGCAGCATGGATGAGGACATCTGTACTTGCAAACATCCGCTGCGGAAAGTACTTTTTCCTACCAGGGTTTGCAAAATGTGGCCAAACAAAGTGGAACAAAATGAATGTTGCAAGTGACCATGCTACCTGGACTCCACCATACATAACGTGTTGTGACAACGAGCACATCTGAACATGTACTAACATCACAATTTAGGCAACCAGCTGGACAGGGTATTAGATTTCTGGCTATACTATGTGCTGAACTGTTGTTAAGGGAAAATGTTCACTGACGAAGGTGCGGTATATAAAAAAATTTTTGCGATGCACAGAGAGGGTAGCGCGTTCAACAGACATGTGTAGTGCAGAGTGCCGGCAGGCAGAGTATGTCGAGCGCCTGAATCAGAAGCAGGCATGGTGAGGGCACTGTGCAGAAGTAGCATTCGACTGCCAGTGTGATTCGAAGGCCGTGTTAGGGAACACTGTAATCGAGTGAATTGCTGGACTTAGTCAATGTCACGTGGTTACTACAATTGACAAGTGCTGAAGTTTAATGTTTAAAGATGGGGATTGAAGTGACAGGTAGCTTATGAAAATGTTATGCATTTGATTGGACGCATGTGCTCCATTGAGATATGGAGACGTCGTAGAAGACTAATGAGTACTTTTCACGAGCGGGTTGATACGGAGGACGCCCCAGACAGTTGGCTTAAGTTATGTGGATAGACCTGGTTAAAGATTTAGTGTGTTACCATCGAGGCAGCACGGAATCGTGGAGCAATTATGATATCTATATGTAGAGAAGTGTTTGACTTTCATAGAGGTGACCGTTATTTTGCTATGCTGAACTTGATGTTGATTATAAAATTGTAGTTGTGTGTTCAGGCAGAAAGGCAAGGGGCCTAGTAGTACACGTGATTATGTCATGGCTTTGAAGAAATTATTTCAAGTAATTGTTGAGACTGTAATGTGTGGTATGTTGGCTGGCACGGTGTTGAACCTAGGTGAAAGGCGGATGCCGGATAAAGGCCAGTTTAGCCTCCGAAGCCATACAGGGTTTTTCCCTACCTCTTCAAGGCGTAGACAACATCCATTGCGGTGACTGTGAGCCGGAAAATGGCCCAATATACTTTCCATCCGGCTGAAGGCATTAATAAACAAACACTCGGAAGGCTTAACCACACGGATAAGCTCGCACAAACAGGGCAAGACTCAGCAAAACTCCTACCTATTCTTATAGATGTAGGCTGCAAGGGTAAGGTTTGCCAACAGCATTCTTGAACAAAGAAAACTTGGGCAAAATCACTAATCACCAATATATTCAGGTACTTTTCAAATTTACAAGACGTTACAATGTTAAGCATACATCCAATTGGGCTTCAAGCAAAATGCGCACAGTTCAAATTTACACACACTTAAATCGTGTCAACTGCCCACCACAAATACAATAAAGGGCCTGATGCTTATTATAATTACAATCATACGCATTGAGTTTTCCGCCACAAAACCTTAACTACACTCAAAACATTCATACGCATTTAGTCTGCAGCAGTTTTCGGGAAATCAGAAGGTTAGAAGACAATCTCCTTGTCCGAGGGCGACATTAAATTTTCACCAACTCATCGGCCTGCGCAAATCCAGGCACCTTAGCATTTTGCCGTTATGCGGCTTTCCCGGTCTCGCTAACGGTTCCGCTTGACATACAGGATAAAAGGGAAGCGAAATGTTTGCCATTTGCCCCAGTTCGGTGGACCTTCAAGGCGACAAATGCGCCGGCACAGAAACAATCAGGGGAGACTCACCCATATCTCGATGTTATGCCGTCACTTAAGCGGACTAACCACACAGCCGCAATGTCCCTCGGTATTGCAATTTCCCACATTGCCAAGCGATGCAGAGAGCCCCCAGGAAGTCCTGGTTACCATCCGGCAGCACTCGTTAATCCACCATTTCCACAATGAGGAGGGCTTCCCCTCCTAGACCCTTCCTCGTCCACGCCCGACACAAGAGTGAGTTCTCTTGCACGAGCGGCCGCCAGCTCGACTTGCTGACGCGCGCGCCCATCCGCCAGTCGACGGAACCAGACCACCCCCTCCCCTCCCGGGCCTACCCCTCCATGGCCAGTGGAGTGGGAGGTCCGAAGAGGAAAGGGAATGCGCCGGCACCGTCAACTGGGGCTTCCACTATTAATCACTCTAGCCGAGATCCTCGAGACCTCGGGAAAACCAAGTAGAAACCCTCTAGAGACCCCAAGACCCAACCTGGACACAGGAATTATCATAATATCTCCTAAAAGAAAACCCTTTAATTAAGGGTGATCGCTCAACCCCCCACCCTATCAACTCCTATAGACGGGCAAACAAAATCCATTTATAAAGCAACTCCACACAGCACTCTACACAATGCACTAGATCATAATACAAAACACTTTATAAAACCAAAACAAAGCATTATGAATATTGACACAATAACATCACTTCACAATCCAAGCTCACATAGTGAGTCATACCATTATGCACAAAACCCTTTTAAATAAAAAAATACAAATTCCCATTAAAGCTATGTGCCGGTTCCACTGACACCTATAAAATAGTGATAGTTCACAGGAATCTATTTCCCAGAAATACACATTCCCTTACAAATCATACTCCAAAAACCACTTATATTAGACATTAAATACCATGCGGGTTCACAAACACATTGAACCGTATTTAAATATCTCTATATATAATAGCACCATGGTGATCAATATTCCTTTGGAGTACTCCACAACATTAATTTCTCAATACATTAAACACATAAAACACTTACACACATTGCACTGGCCAGTGACATGCACAAAACAAACTACACAATGACTCATGGTCGGGCGTGAAAGGGCTTCAGATGCACCACATGTGCTTTCCTTAACACAAAAGGATTGCCCTCTTTACACATCGACCAGGTGTTTTCTCCTAGGCATCTCTGCAAGACAAAAGGACCTTCATACCAAGGGGACAGTTTGGCTGAAACTTTAAAAGCTAGATCTGAGAGACGAAAGCTTCTACACAAAACTTTGTCACCTACCCTGAAGGGGTTCGCACTTCGCCCCACGTTATATCTCCTAGCCGCCAAAGTTTGAGCCTCCTCCAACCGATCCTTCATCCTGGTAAGCAAAACCTTGCGCTGCGCTTCTGAGTGCCTAGAATCTAAGGGGGGAACACCCCAGATATTCAATAGGGGTTGCGATACGCGCCTACTCAGAAAAATCTGTGCAGGATTCTCCCCGGTGCTCTCATGCAGCGCATCGTTAAATCCTAAATTTATCCAGGGAACCTGGACATCCCATTCATTGTGTACTGGGTCACTAAATATCTCCAAGGCAGCCTTCAAATTCCTGTTCACCCGTTCCAACATGTTACCCTGTGGAAAATGAGGACTGCTAAAAGAGTGCTTGATGCCCGACTCCGTACACATGAGCTTAAATTCTTTCCCAGCAAAGCAGGCAGCATTATCGCTCACTAACTCAGCTGGTGCTCCGAACAATTTCCAAATCTGATCCACTAACACGTCCCGAAGGACAGGGGCCTTCATGTTCTTAACCGGCAAAAGGAAAGTAAATTTTGAGAAGATGTCCAACACCACTAACAAAGCTACGTTACCCCTTTTGGAGCGAACTAATGGTCCAAAAATGTCTATGTGTACTTTAGCCCAACGAGAGGTAGGCAGTTCTGCGGAGTATAGACCCAGTTTGGTGTTTTTTGGCGCTTTAATCTTCTGATACTTCTCACATGTCCTCACATATTTCTTAATTTCCCCATTCATTCCAGGGCAATAAAAATCCCTCTTGATTTTGTCTTTGGGGCGCAACACTCCTAAATGCCCTCCCCCTGGTTGGTCATGGTAATACTGAAGGATCATCCCTCGAACCGCCTCAGGAACCACCACCCTCTTCCTGGCACCCGGCCCGACACAATACAATATATCTTGTTCCACTATATATGGAACTTGGACCCCTGTACTCAGCCCTGCTCTGATAATTTTACATTCAGTATCCAACAATTGATGCTCCTTGATGGACACAAATGTTTCAGGTGAGGACAGCAAAGTACCTACCAGCTCACTCCCTTCCTGATCTAGCTTGGCAAAGTTATCCGGTTCGAACATTCGTGAGAGGGCATCTGCCGCCGGGTTAGCCTTACCACTTGCGTGGTGGATCTTAAATCTAAACTGATTTAATCGCACCACCCATCTACCCAACTGATGTGGATGTCCCAATATCCATGATAAGGCCTGATATTCTGTGAACAAATTAAATTCCCTCCCCTCGAGAAAACTTCTAAAACGTTCCATGCCATACAGGCAGGCTAAACACTCTTTCTCGTAAGCACTAAGCCGCCTTTCTGCATCAGAAAGAACACGGCTAGAATACGCTATCGGGTGGAACGGTTCCTTTTCTCCCATATCCTGACTTAAAACCGCGCCCAAGGCCAGTGCTGACGCATCCACATGCAGATTAAAGGTCTTCTGAAAATCAGGCAGACTCAACACAGGCTCCTCACACAATAAACGCTTCAACGCTTTGAAGGATTGCTGCTGCTCCATTCCCCACTCAAAGGGAACCCCTTTCAGTTTCAGCCTATTTAACGGCTCCGCAATATCCGACAACCCTGGGATGAAGCACGCATAATAACCTATCATTCCCATAAATTTCTGCACACTTTTTACAGTAGTGGGCCTTAGAAACTCCGCAATGGGTTTGACTTTCTCCGGGTTCACTCGCAACTTGCCACCTCCAACAATGTATCCCAAGAAACTCTCAGCTTCTTTCCCCATCTCCACCTTCTTGGGGTTAATGATCAGGCCTGGTGCTCTCAATGCCTCTAAAACTGTCCTAACATGCTGCAAGTGAGTCTCCCAACTCGCACTATAAATAATGACATCATCTATGTAATGAAAGACATATTTAAATTTAAAATCTTTTAATACTTGATCAAGAACCCTACTCAATGCCTGGCTACCAAAATTACTACCCATAGGGATCCTCGTGAACTCATATTGTGCCCACGGGGTACTAAAGGCGGTGTATTTCCTGCAATCTTCGTGAAGTTGAAACTGATAAAAACTGCTATTAAGATCTAATGTCGTAAAGAATTTTGCCGGACCCAAATGCTGCAGAGCTCCTTCCACTGTCGGTAATGGAAATGGGTCAACTGGTACTCTCCTATTTAAATTTGCATGGTTTACTACCAACCTAAAGTCCTGCCCACCCGGCTTGCTAACTAAGAATTCAGGTGAAGAGTATTCTGAAGTAGATGGCACTACTACCCCGGCTTTTAATAATTTGTCAATCTTCTGACGAAAACACTCCAATTTAATTGGTGAACATTGGAAAGGCCGACTCCTAAAGGGAGTTTGATCAGTCAGATGAAACTTATAAGGAACTAAGTCACATTTTCATATTTTTTCAGTTATCACATCTCCATAGTCCTTTAGTGTCCTTTGAACATCACAATTCCTACGCTCCACTTCCTCAGTGACAACATAAATGTTGTCCCTCTTTCTAGATTCCAATCTTACCTGGACTTCTGGGCTAAAATCAAAACATAGCAAGCCCTTCCTAAAGTGTACTTTGGCTTGAACAGCCCCCAAAAAATCCAACCCTAACACTGCCTGTACACATAAGCCTTTTATAATAGCAAAACTGAAGTTCCAGGAGAAGCCTGCGATCTTACAGTGCAATTGTACCGAGCCTTCACATTTCATGCTCGACCCATCGGCTGTAACTAAGTTCGGCACTGAGCCAGTGCACAACTTGCCCTTAAGCGAGGCATTGTTTTCTACTAATCGTTCCCATAAGTCCCAACTAATCAAACTCTTGGCTGCCCCGGAATCCACTAATGCCCACTCCTCTATGCATTCCTGATGGTGCCCCCACTGTACCAATATGACATTTCCTCATTGGGTATCTCCACCTTGGCACGAAGTCATTCGTAGCGGGGCTACAAGGTCGCGCCGTCCCTTTACCCCTTCTCATTTCCCGGACACTGTCCCTTCATGTGTTCCACCTCATTACATCGGAAGCAACGACGATCCTTAATTTCCACCTTGGCCTTTTTACATACGACCAACCAGTGGCCTCTACCCCCGCAGTTAGCGCATCTACCGATTCTCTCCTGCGTACCTATTTTCTCTAATAAATTGATCGACTTTAGTCCTTCCGTACTGTCCCGAACCTCCACTGACATAACAGGGACCTTAACATGTCCCTTATCACTCCCTGAAGTTCTATACTGTGAAGGAAACTCCTTATAATATTCTTTGCGAGTTACTGCACGGCCTTGAACCTCAATAGCTAAGTTCTTCAGCTCTGTTAAGGTAGTGGGGTATGAGCACAAATTACATTCTGCCCTCGTTGCTGGCGAAATGTTTTCCATGACCAAAAGGATCAAATTTCTCTCATCTCTCACCTCCCCCAAAGCCCTGCTATAATCCACGACTGATTCCACAAAATATATAAACGACTCGCCCAGCTTCTGAAAACGTTCGACGAGACATTTAATACAACGTAACCTGACGCCGACGGGACAAAACCTATTTAATACTCTGCATCGGAAGTGCTCTATACTACAGGTTTCCTCGTGTGACAAAACCTCCGCCAGAACTTGCGCTAACGGCCCCACACACTTCGCAGCCAGACCTGTCAACAAACTCTTATCCGAAATTTGTTTCAAATCGGTAATTCTAGATAACTTAACCAAAAATTCTAAGACGGGTTCTAATTCCCAGGAATCCACGGACTGCAAAGTTTTAATTAAATCGCGCATCCATTTGTAATTTTGTTCCTTTACTTGACCCCAATTTTGGCGCCCTACTATCTTTCGTCTCTCATCCTCTTCCTTAAACCACGTTATCGCCCTTTGACGTAACTCAATAGTTGTTTCATCCTCTGAACAAGCCCTCGTTCGTTTAAACACAGAGTTAAATCGGGCCGCCCCAGGCGGTACAAAAAGTCCTATGGTGCCGACATGCCTACGAGAAAAGCCGCAATATCCTGGTCAAGATAGACTTTCAAAATTAATACCAGGCGTAATACAATAAACACAGTTACAAGTTTCATTCCCTTGTTCAAGAATGCGCAATTCCGTCAAAAGTAAACAAACCACTTGCCCCAGAATGAAGCAGAGTGGCGCAGTTAAATTGAGCCGGAAAATGGCCCAATATACTTTCCATCGGGCTGAAGGCCTTAATAAACAAACACTCGGAAGGCTTAACCACACGGATAAGCTCGCACAAACAGGGCAAGACTCAGCAAAACTCCTACCTATTCTTATAGATGTAGGCTGCAAGGGTAAGGTTTGCCAACAGCATTCTTGAACGAAGAAAACTCGTGCAAAATCACTAATCACCAATATATTCAGGTACTTTTCAAATTTACAAGACGTTACAATGTTAAGCATACATCCAATTGGGCTTCCTGCAAAATGCGCACAGTTCAAATTTACACACACTTAAATCGTGTCAACTGCCCACCGCAAATACAATAAAGGGCCTGATGTTTATTATAATTACAATCATACGCATTGAGTTTTCGCCACAAAACCTTAACTACACTCATAACATTCATACGCATTTAGTCTGCAGCAGTTTTCGGGAAATCAGAAGGTTAGAAGACAATCTCCTTGTCCGAGGGCGACATTAAGTTTTCACCAGCTCATCGGCCTGACCAAATCCAGGCACCTTAGCATTTTGCTGTTATGCGGCTTTCCCGGTCTCGCTAACGGTTCCGCTTGACATACAGGATAGCTAAATGTTTGCCATTTGCCCCAGTTTGGTGGACCTTCAAGGCGACAAATGCGCCGGCACAGAAACAATCAGGGGAGACTCACCCATATCTCGATGTTACGCCGTCACTTAAGCGGACTCACCACACAGCCGCAATGTCCCTCGGTATTGCAATTTCCCACATTGCCAAGCGATGCAGAGAGCCCACAGGAAGTCCTGGTTACCATCCGGCAGCACTCGTTAATCCACCATTTCCACAATGAGGAGGGCTTCCCCTCCTAGACCCTTCCTCGTCCACGCCCGACACAAGAGTGAGTTCTCTTGCTCGAGCGGCCGCCAGCTCGACTTGCCGACGCACGCGCCCCTACCGCCAGTCGACGGAACCAGACCACCCCCTCCCCTCCCGGGCCTTCCCCTCCATGGCCAGTGGAGTGGGAGGTCCAAAGAGGAAAGGGAATGCGCCGGCACCGTCAACTGGGGCTTCCACTATTAATCACTCTAGTCGAAATCCTCGAGACCTCGGGTAAACCAAGTAGAAACCCTCTAGAGACCCCAAGACCCAACCTGGACTCAGGAATCATCGTAATATCTCCTAAAAGAAAACCCTTTAATTAAGGGTGATCGCTCAACTGTTTTCCTCTTGGCGTGCTTGGTGTAGGTGACGACATCACAAATGACGTTTCCAAGAAATACTTTGAGCACGTGTCGTGTTTCCTCGTAGATCAGTTCAGAGATGTGCTTCACTCCGCCACGCCTGACCAGCCTTCGGATAGCAGGCTTGGTGATGCCCTGGATGTTGTCATGAGCTGTGTGAATCAGCTGAGCAATTGAGCACTACACAGTTTAGGAAATTTTTTGTCTGTATGCTAAGGCATTATTGTAACTGTTGTCTGTTACTCGGCAAGTGTTAAAACTGTTTATTTGTGCAAAAGTTGTCCTAAGACTTTATGCAGGACATATTTCGAAAGTGAACACGTTTGGGCCTGATGACTTATCATTTGTGTCATATTTCAATTGTGTCGTCATATTTCAATTGCCTCACCAATATTGGTCTTAAAACTGTGCAATATATCATGTTGGATTAATCAGTCTTCTTGTCAGCCATGTTGGAACAAGCCATTGTCTATTTTGTTGTGTGGTGACCTCCGTATTGTTTTCAACTGTAACATGTTGACCAGGGAATTTTTCTGTCACTTGTTGACTGGGAATGTTTTTTCACTCATCATCTACTACACTATGTTAACCTCATCATCTGCTATGTGGCATGAGTGCCATCATGTTTTCGTCATTGGCTACTAAGCAATGCTGCAGTCAGCAGCCATGCTTGTTCCTGGAGGAGGTAAGCATAACTGATCCAATTTATACATTATGGTCTGCTAAAGTAGTGTACTAGTGTCACACTATTACTGTTATGGATGAAGTTGTATGTGTTGCTGTATGAAGAAACGGAGCTTAAAATTTTTTTAAATTTCAAGAATAATAAAAAATTTTTTGCGGGGTCAGAATTGAACTTGCAGTCTTCATGTTAGCAGAAATATGTCCTAGCTGACTGAGCTAACGGTGTATACGTGAAAGACTGAAGTTAAGTTGTGGTATATATAAAACTACGTTTATTCGTATAGACATAGCTATGTTTAAAATAATTTTACTTACGCTTTATTTTCCTTTTGAGTTTGTGTATTATCACAGTTCTTAATAATTTTTTAATTGTATTAATATTTTAAAAATAGTAATACATTATTTTTAAAATAAAAGTAAATTCTTATTGAATACACTTTTATATATATATATATATATATACTTTTAATGACTGCAAGTGTTTAATGTATTATTTCCATGTGATTTTTTAAAATTACTACTTCTGTTCGTGCACGCCCCTCCCCCACACACAGACACACACACACATTTTCTCTCTTGTCATTATTATTTTTATTATTATTTCTGAAAATTTCTCCTAAAGCATTATAATACAGCAAACTCTCAATATTGCAGACCTTGTGGTCCTGGACATCAGATAACTCTAGTAAATAAAGTACTAGGCTAACCATATTATTACAAGACCATAAGGTAACTTGAAGGAAGATACTAGCTGGCAGAAGATGCTAGTCATATCGATTTTTTACATTCCAATAACTGTCCTAACTTTTTTCAATAAACATAAAACTTACTACTCGCACAAATGTCCAACAAAACTAGTACACTATTATAAGACTTTTTTTGCACATATATGTAAAGATTTTGGTTTTAAGTTTCCTTAAGTGTTGCAACTTCCCCTGAGCTATCTTATAATGTACATAATTTCTTCTACTTAAAAGATGCGACAATTATAATGTTGAAGTATATAATTTACACAAACAATGTGTCTAACATGGAATGAGACAAATCTTTTTATGAGAAAGGGGGAATAAAGGGGCACTCCGGACAGCAATGATTTGAAACGCAGTCCCATCTGGCGGAAATTTGCCAACACAACGGAGACTTGATGCCAGAACCAGCCGCTAGTCAGGACATGTCCCTCCCACCCCTATTTCAAGACTAGGTGCATGTGTTAGCATGCAAGTGATTGTAATCACATGTCACACTTCCAAAGTGCTGCACCACAATTTATGTGGGTTAGGAATATTCTTTTTTCACAATGGAGCTTAAAAGAATGTGAATGACTGGGTATCTGTCTCTCTGAGTATAGTACTGAGAAACAAACATAGTCTGACATAAAAAAAAGTTGACTTTTGCAGTGCATTTTTTCATTTACTGAAAACAATTTATATTGGAAAAGGAGATTTTTGTTTCTCACAGCCTCTGGTGTGCCTAATCAAACTTCTATATCAACTTGAAATTGTAGGACTAATCATTCCTACACTATGACTGCACATAAACATATGATAATTATGGGGTCTAATATCATTCTCAAAATTAATAACAATGGCATTACAGTCCCACAAGATTATCTCATCATTTTGCTACAAAAATTCTTTATGTTTTTCAAAAAATCATCATAAAGTCTACTACTATGAAACTTTTCAAATAAATTGAGATTTATAATTGGTTCCAAACTTGGTAATTAGTCCTAGTACTGATATATGAAGTATTGAAAAACCTAAATCCTCCTTTTCAGGCCTAGTTAAATCACAAAATTTCACTATTAAAGATTGTGCAAATATTTTCACACGTCTTTCTTATATTTTAAAAGTATGCCTTCAACAAATGGGTATTTTCCTAACCTTTTAATAAAAGCTACAGTTAATCCCTTTTAAAGAAAAAGGGAACACAAGCTGTATTCATATTTGTAAGCTAATTTCTCTTTTATTTACATTTCTTGTCTAAGGTTTCAAAAAAAATACTCATAACGATATAATATTTCATTATTACAGTAAAATGTTCACTTTTCAATGTGGCTTTGTCCCAAATAAAACAACTTTTACTAATCTATTAATTTTATGTTCCCATTTATAAGGCTGTAATCTCCAGAGGTCAGGTTAATGCCATATATTTAGACTTTTCTAAGGTGTTCTATGCTTTAGACCATAGTACTTTAATGAATAAATATACTACTGTGGGTATCAATGCTAGTTAACGTTTTAAATAAACTATAATTACCTAAAGACATATTATTTGGGGCTCTGCAAGGTACCAGCTGATACCAGTTTGTATTAATTATATTTATAGATAACATACAACAAGTTAATTATCAAATTTTCCACTATAACGCTATTTGTGGATGATTTAAAAATCTCAAAAGTTATTCATTCCATAGCTGATTGTAACTGTCTATAAAAAAAAAGACATTGATGCTGTTACTGTTTGGAGCGTCAATAATAAAATATCTTTCAATGCCAAGAAAATTCAGTTTATTAGTTTTTCTAGGAAACTTAATGTTAATATGAATGATTATAAACTAAATGATCAAAATTTAATGTCTAAACCTGTTACTAAAGATCTAAGTATTTTTATAGACAAAAAAAATGTTTTTTTCACAACCATGTTGTTTTTTTTTAAGTACGCGTTAAATAGAATTTTCGAGCAAATAAAGTATTCCATATTATGCATGTAACCCAAATTCTTCCAAATGCATGTATTGTGCTTTAATTGGTTCTTAATTAGAATATGCATAACTTATTTGGAATAATTTTATTGTCAGATACTTTTAAATCAGAAAAATCAGTTGGAATGTTGAGAAACTAGAAGAACAAAGTTAGAAAGTATATTTATTCATAAAGTATTAATTAATAAATTAGCGCATTCCTCTAATATTTAAAATTATGACTTTAACATTTCTTTACAAAATACTAGGCCAAAGGTCTTCTTAAATATATGGTTAGATGTATAGATATAGTTTACAAAATAACAGGAAACTAAAATTTTTTTCATTACTTTTTTTGACTTAGTACTCCTCAATTACAAAATTTTATTTACACAGCTAATATTTAGTATTTACTGCTGACAATGTTCAATTGAGGCTGGAATTGCACTGAGACCCCCAAACCTGCACCACGTAATACAGTCTTACCGAAAACGAATCCTGTGGTGGGATTGTGAGACAGGGAGGGGAGTGTGCAAAGGAGAGATTCTTCCTACCTTAACACACAATTTACTTAATCTGTACACTTTGTGTGGGCTGCCACAGTTTTAACAATATTTATCAATTTTATGTGTTATTGATGTTTGTTGTGTGTTTGAAGGGTGTTGTTGTATTTACTAAGTATAATAAATTAATATTGTCAAATGTAATATTATGAAAATATAACTAAAACTTTAAATGATACACTACTGCACTACTTTTAAAAATCATTAATTTAAGCAAAGAGAAAACAAACCTCTAAAAAATATTATTTAAGACAAATACAGTATAATCTTATGACTACCAGTACAAGATATTACCAGACATTAGTAATTATTAGCATTTTATAGAGCACGTCAGTTTATACATGTGGTTCAACATAAAAAGTTTTTGTAATTACGAGTGGTATCATCATTGGGACATTCATAGGTATGAGTGATTCAGAAGTACCAACATACTGCCTAAATTTTTTTTAATGGCGTATTCCAATTGACTGCTCTCGGAGCAATCTGAAAACTGGACGAGGGCATGTGTCATGTGACAGTTCACGACGAGTGCAAAACGTTTACGCTCTAACAACGGGAATATGCCACATTTACAATGCAAAACATCGGTAACAACAAATAATATTTATTATAAAAATTTCCTTGATAATAGACAGATATTAAAATCTACAAAAATTGTGAAGATATGTCCAGTTTCTCTTTCTTGATGAGATAGTAAATATGTAAACAAACCACCGGGCCAGACTAACCTTATCTCTGTTCTAGCAACAAACAATATTGTGATGGTACAGGTTTATGCTATCCAACGTTAACACGTGTTTGGGTGCCTCGGCATCACTTGCTGTAAAACATGTTCTTATCTCAGGGTTTATAACTGTGGGCTACGAGAGTTTGTGGATGAAACAAACAATTGGGTTATTACAAGATTGTATTTCATTAATTTTTTGCCAAAGCACACACTGTTCAGATTATACATCATGGTAGGCTACATTATAAAACTAAAGACTTTCCGGAGAGCCATCATTCTATTTTGCAAACTAAACCCTTTGCACCAAAGGTATTAAGAGAGTTCCTAACACTCTACGCGCATTTGTGAATCACAAAGGCCACCCACGTTTTACCGACTGCGTACCACATGGGCCAGTAAGTCCCGTGATTAATTTATATAGTTGCGACTGTAGATAACTCTATTATATTGTAAATTAATTTGCATTATACGTTAACAACAAACTAGCCCTCATTCAACTCACCACTCATGCCGGCAGAGTCTAGCAAAGAGCCCCTTGCACTCGCTACAACCCCAACCTACATACAAGAACGACACAGGAAAAACTGGGGCGACCCAAAAATGGCCGCCGACGAGGTAGCCCCCCAGGTCTGCGGATGAATACGCCTGCAGCTAGAAACTCTCTTAATTATATTACACTTACTGTAGAACTATCTTATGTGAAATTAAACATACGTATTAAAACTTACTATTACATTTTACAATATTTTGAAATCTGGGTACAGAGACAAAAAGGAATCAAACAAAAAACTGCACATGCGGAGGGATACATTTACACTTTGGCAGCACCAGCATGTTCTGAGTCACTTTTCTCAACACACAAAAAAAATGTTTAAACCAAAATTTCCCCAGCACTTGTGAGGTACAAACATCTATACATTTATGAAAATAGACTTAACTGAAATGCAATGTTTAAATATTGGTGCTCACCGGTTAGATATTAATTTATTATACAAAATAATTATTATAAGAGAAATTACAATTCATTAGGCCTAAATTAAGTAAAACATCTAGGTGTAAAGCACGAACAAAATAAACAAAAAAAACCACTGGTATGATCTGTCCATCTTAGAAGAATAGCGTTCAGGTAAGCCAGGCTCTACTTCTGTATGACCAGAGGTTCTTTACTTCTCTGAAATCTACTTTATAAGAAAAAGTCCCCGCTCTGCCTGCAGCAGCAACACTCACATGGACAGTTGCAGAGGTACCTGAGCAGCCTGGAGGTGTGGCAACACCTTAGTATGGAGGTCCATTTAACACACCAAAATTAATTAGTGAAAAAGAATTAAAGAAAGCCACCATACATTGGGGTAGTGGGGCAAGGTACTTTACAATAATATTAATAAAATTACAGTATTTTCAACTTACATTACCTGTTATGTATTATGCAAATGCTAAACTGACATATGATTGCTGAATTTTCACCCCAGCGAACATTTTCTCTTTGTTTACTTAACCAGTGATCGCCACCATATCTGCACTGAAAATCAGAACTGTCTCTAGAGACGGAGCAGGAAAATTTGCTCGTGGCGTGCACTTGGCAAATGCAACTTGCAAATGGAATACGAAAATGTGAATGCTCGCGCCGCAAGTTCCAGCAACTGGAATTAGCAGGACTCAGCCAATGCGCATTGACAGTATTCGGGCCAGTACTGGAATACACTATAAGAATTATAAGCAAACATACCGTACTACATACACGAGAAATGCCATTTATCAGCATACCAATGTTGATTTACATTTGGATATGCTACGAATATGTTTGTGCATACAATGAGCTATATTAATAATGGAATTGTCATTGCATCTGGCAACACAATCTTGACTTGCTCTGTTATTATGGACGCCATCTTGGAACAGCACGAACATACAGGACACTTATAGAGCATTGCTTTGTGGGTAACTGTTTTTATTGTGATGACACTGTAGAGCCAATTTTAAAAGTCTCTATCGTCACTTTTTAATAGTGTGTGATGTACTGCTGGACGATCATCACAGTTTTTAATTAAAATGTGATTAACATACAATAACTTTGAATTGTATTGCTACCAGGCCCAGTGAACAAAAAGCTACTGTATTTATGTGATTTTTTTCAATGTACTGTAATATCTATATCAAACTATATACAAGCTAACCTAAAGACATATGTAGTATTACCATCACTTATGGCTATTTTTGTTGCAGCAGGTTGTTTTTAAAACAATTACATTACCAGATCATTTAAAAATTTAAATAAACAAGTTACACATATCCCATTTACAAAAGTAAACTGCTTAGGGTTACATTTATAGAACACATGGCTTGGTTCATCCAATCACCCAAAACATGCAAACAATTTTCATTTGGTTAACTTTGTAAACATGTTCAGAGAAAACCTTACACAAACTGGCCTAACCGCTTAACTTCTTAAACATCTTTTGCCATTTTCATATTTTCCTTTTTTTAATTTTATATTAGAAGCTTAATAGTTATGACAATTAATTTTTGTAAGGATGGATAAATAAATATCTTGTTCTTAGTTGTAAGACCATTTACTAAAAATTGAAATTGTTTTCTACACGAAAATTGCTATTTTAGGCAATATGGCACAGCTGCACCTCATTTGTTTTTAAGAATCATATGATGTGTTGATAGCACAGCTTTGTTCATGTCTACCAATCAAAAACAGACAATGCTGTTAGTCACTGTCTCCAAGGCGACCATATTTTATTTTGTTTTCTTTATGTACATTTTGCCATTCTTTAGCATATGAAAATTGTGAAATAAAAAAATAATAAAAAAAATTTAATTTACAAATAATTGAATACTATGCCAAACAAACATAGGCATGTCCTTTTTGGCAGTTTGATTTATAATAGCAGAGGCACTAACCAAGGTAGATAGACTGCAGTGGTTGAGGGGCCAGACCTCTCGCCTCCCACCTAAGCGTTCTGGGCTAGATCACCTGCCGGTTCGCCCTGGTTTTTTGTATGAGGGAAATGTGGCAGATGTTGCAGTTGGCTGGCTGGTTTTCTCAGGGAACTCCCATTCCCCCCAACTAATTCTGTCACTGCTCCACCCTCATCTCACCCTCACCTCATCCATTCTTCAGGGGAGATGGGAGACAGGCATGTCTCGCTAATTGAGCAGTCAGCCCAACCTTCACCCTGGCCTTCACTCATATACAATGTGGGAACAAGTATTTAATTTTCATTTTTAGTATCTAAGGTAAAGAGTGCTATTATACCCATCCCACATTTCAGAAGTTAATGACTAAGGAATTGCTTGCTTATGTAAACATTCGGTAACTACAACAACTCGTAGTTATGAAAATTATGTGTGCTGTTTTGAACTTTCATAGTGATGGGATTCCACTGTACGTTACTTACTAAGCATAGCAGCCACTATATGAAAAAAAATACTAAGCATTACTATGACTAACCGATAAAAAATAATTTTATATACACTGCATCTAAACTTCAATATTTCACATCTAAACCTATAGCTCAGTCTGCTAGGGCATATGTCTGCTAACATAAAGACTGCAAATTTGATTGTGATTCCTGGCAAAGGATTGTTTAGTGTATTCAAAAATTAAAAAAAAACTGTAAGGACCACTTCCCCACACAGCAACATATATACAACTTCATTCTTACTAGCAACGCTATAAGGCACACTATTAAACAGGGTAATCATGAACAAACATGGCAATTTGCTGCAGCGTTGCCCAGCAGCCAATAATGGAAACATGATGACACTAGCACCAACCAGCACACGATGAGGGAAACATTGTCTACCAGGCCTTGAGAGAAAAAAAATTCCCAGTCAATAAGTGACACTAAAAAAACCCAATCAACAAGTGACAGCCAGAAACATGATGGATGACACAACACCACAAGATGGACGATGGATTGAGCCAACATGGCAGACTGATCCAGCATGGCTGACAAGATGGCAGATTGCTCCGAGAGAGCAGACTGATTCAACAAGACAGATTAATCCAACATTGCAGATAGCTCCTCTGCTCCACAGATAGAAGCACTGCGCCAGATGCTCTGTTTATGTACTACCAATCAATAATCATATTATAACAGTGCTTGTTGAAATAAAGCTAACAAAATCAATGAACAAATATTTCACCAGTGTAATTTTTATGCAAAAAACTTACAGAAAATTATGTTTAGGAAAACTACTTACATCTTTATTATCACATGCTACCATATCTCCATAGGACACTTGATTACAGATGCAGTATCTGGGTTCATTAGGGTCATATGTCCAGTCTGGGTTTTCTGCATTGGGATCAAGTGCAGCATCTCCTGCTGTAGCAGATATAGCAGTACTTGTTATGGCAGACTTGGAGACATGATCCTGCTGAACTGGTGTGGCTGGTATTGTTCGAACATGTGAAACTTGCACAGAGTCTCTCATGCTTGCAGCCGGTTTCGACTTCCTAGTCAAAATACAAAATAAACTATGCACGTGTATATCACATAAAAAAGGACCACGTTTCTGTTGCATAAAATGACACATACAAATAATTTTAACTATGCTGTTTCACACACAAAAACACTACAAGCTATGTAATAATTATTAATAACTCTAGTTTTCATATGCATCAAACATATACAGTGAACCCTCAATAACTCGGACTAAAAGGGGGGAGAAGCTGTCCGAGTTACGAGTTGTCCGTGTTATCGAGGGGTGTCCGGGGAGGTGGGGTAATCAGTCATTAATCACAAGAAACGCGAAGAAATTTGTACGCTATTATTTCTACAAGCAAAAGAGGCTGCAATAAATACTGTTTTGTACGTAACTATCGTATCAAGTTACAGGATGGCCGCCATGCAGTGGGAAAATTAACGTAACGTGGAGGACTATAAAAGAATGTCAAACAATGTGGGCAGTCAGATCTTTATTTATTATTTTATGCTGCTGCTTCTGGCTGATCCTTTTTTTTATCTCTGTGCTAGAAGCTGGCAACAGGCACCCTTCTATCACATAAAAGTTTTCGTCTGGCTGGCGACAGCCAATGTGCCTGCACGTGTGAGAGAGATAAGAAATGATCATTGGAGATAAGCTAGGGAGGTTGCGAGCGGAAGTAGTCAAGGTCGACCGGTACAGTCTCATCACAACAGCAATACAAACACCGCACGTGACCACACGCATCTCAGACAAGATGTTTACATTGAAAAATACCTTACGTCCGTATGTCACAGCATAGGGGCAGCAGCAAACTGCTAGCCTGATAGTTACTCTACCCTCCTACAAAGTTACAAAGGTATAAAAATAATTTTCCTCGTATACATGAATAAAAACGGTACCGTAATTAATAATCCTTCTGGGTCACTGTACATTACGTGAACACATTTTAACACTACTAATTTTAAAATTCAATTTTATGTATGTAAATTACATCATAGAACACATAATTTACAGCTTTATTCTTACACAAATTGTCATATTATAAAGCTTAAATTTTAATCGTGTTCTACAGAGTTACCGTATTTACTCGCGTAATCGCCACATATTTTTGACCAAATTTTAGGCCCAAAAAATGGGGTGTGGCCATTATAAAAAAATTACCTTCCTAAATTTTTTTTTGTGTAGAATATAACAAATGTACATTTTTTTCTATATTTACTCGTTCATAACGTGACCATTTCTTCTAAAATAAAGAAAGTGATTTTGTCGGTGTATAGTAAACATGGAAAAATAAGACTACAAAATCTTGTTAATCCATTCATGTGCGTCACTCAATGAAAATCGTTTAAAATTATCCCACATAAGACGTTTACATTTTACGGTCCATTATATGTACGCTATTATTTCCCGTGATGTAGTTTATAAACAAATCCGATTCACGCTTAAAACGTTACAACTCTCAAGAAGTCATTACGTTAACAGAGCATAATCAACCAGTGAGCGTGACTCATAGTGTCCGGCTTGGGCATGGATGTAGTGTTGTTCTTTCACCACCCACATCGGCTCTTGAAAACATTGTTGTTAAAGGGGCGTAAAACCCTCTCACTAATTTTTCTACATCGCAATGCAAAGCAATGATTTTTAATTTTTCTTTTTAATGTCCGGGATAATTTGTTTTGCAACCCTGAATTCATTGTACATACCAGAACAAAATAATTTTCCGTTTATGTGTCATTGTAAACCGTAGTTACCGTCATTTCACAAGCACCACACTGAAATGTTTATTTACGACACACATGCATGCCTGGCTCGCAGGACGAAGAGGGAGGAGGGATAAAGAAGTGAGAGGTCGGCCTGCTGCGTTGAATCTTTACTCACGCGTCGCGCGCCTCGCTAGCAACATTTTATCACACGGAACTTGCCAGATGTTTACTATGGGATTATTAAAGGCTAAGTAGTGATGATGACTACGTTATAAAGTTTAATACTATTCTAAAATATAATGTGATGAATTTAAATCCATCAGAAACGATTTTTTATGTCTTTTAACCAAAAAACAATTAATTAAAAATTAAATTCTGTCAGAGTTATACAAAGTCCGGGACATCGAGGTCCGAGTTATCGAGGGTTCACTGTACCAAGAAATCAATATAAATTCTAAAGGCATTTGTTTTAGAAGCTGCCATTAAAAGTACATGTACGTTATTTTAAAGATTCTACGTAAACAAAAATTATATTCTACTTAAGTTCTTGATCTAGCTAATTCTAATCATTAGAAAACAAAATGTTTTACTACATGAGTGGGCAGTTTAGTTGGTGCAGTATTATTTAATAGTTACTTTTACTGTATATGGCAGCTTGCATGCAAGATTTGATTTTAATAAAAATAATTAGGTCAGTTAAAGCAGTATTTTTTAAAAGTTCCGTTAATTTATATGGCAGCTTGCAAGTAAGATTTGAATTTAATCAAAATTACTGAATATTTTGTTCTTTCGAAGAATATACAGTACTACATATTACAACAAATAGCACACAGAAAGTAAGCATCTGAAGGTACAGAACCTTTAAAGATGTAGTGATGCAAATGATTAACAAAAACTATAAATGCTGCAAAATAGCCTGGTACATAGTCCAAGAGATGCTGGGTATTCTGAAGTAGACTGACCCAAAATATTTGGACAGTCTGCACAAAATACTGCATAATATGGCAATATGGCATTTTAACTGGGTCCATCAATGCTTGATTTGGGACATTTAAAGAAGTGGGCATACAAAAGCAATATTTGGACAAATTGGCAACAGTTCTGGATGATTCGTGCCATTTGTAGTCTAGTACTACACAGCTGGAAGATTATGCATACAATAATATTCAGAAACAAAAGAAAATGAGCGTAAGATGTTAAGAGCGAGTCCTAGAGAAAATTTTTTCAGAATTCCGTAGCAAAACTTTGCACACAGTTTCATACCATAATGTACATAGCGGAACCTCTATCCATCGTTTCTCAGGGGACTGACAAAAAATTTCAACACATGCAAGCATTCAATAGATGTGGACTGGAAATGCAACTGGGTTCAATAGAAAGAGGTTCCACTGTATTGTATTCACAAAATTTAAAGTATTTTTAACATTAATTCTAACTGTAAATTTTTAAGGCCCTTCTTGAACAGATAAAGGCTAGTTGAACTACACATGAAAATAACCTCCTTATGTGTTTTAGTGAAGTTCCATCATGGTATCTGCCATAGCTATTTCATAAAGAATTAAAATGTGGACAACACTGAATCTGCTTGTGATGCGAGGTCCCCAAAAAATGTGAACTACGACTCCCTCATTATTAAAGATATAAAAACGATTCTCTGATATGTCACAGGATAATGGTGTAAGAATCTAATGAGGTATGACACACATGCGAGCAACATATGTAAATCTTATAAAAAACATACAAAATGCCAGTATAAATGCATCTCGTTGTGCAGTCGGTTAGATCAGCGAGTTAGTTCTTGGAAGACGTTGAGAGACAGCAGTTTGGAAGGCTACTTGCTCTGACTGCTCCAAAGTAGGTAGGAAGCTCACAGCAGGAGGTCTTCAAGGGATTAGAAGGGTCTATCAAATAGCAGGAAATCTTGAATAGCCGATATCTTGGCCTGGCACATGCCAAGGGATAAAGTCTGTGGGCAGTGCAATTTCTTCTTTAGTTTTTCCAAGACCATCACTTCCATGGCCTGCGTCTGCCGACACCACTACTCCAACACATGTATACAAAATTACGTATACATACCGGGAAAGAAAAATGGGCTTGAAATTGGGAGGGAGGTTTGGCAAGAATATAAAGAAATTGAATGAACCAGTAAACAATTTAATTTAGGCTAACAAAAAGTGAAGGTACATAGAAAAAAAATTATATACTGACATGTTAAAAGAACCCAACGTTTGGAGTAATTGAAAGCAGAAAAAAATTAGCATGACAGCACTTTAAAATTAACAAATTGTTGAAGTTTCATAAAAAAATACATAAGGTATGTGTGTAAGAAATAAACTTAGCAAATATACAGGATGTTACTTAACTTATGTTACAAACATTGGGAGGTGATTCCTCATGAAAATTAAGGTATAGTCACGCCAAGTCATTTTCATATAGTGCTATTTTTAAGGGAGGTATGAACCTTTGAAAAACCATTTTTAAAATGTTTTTCCAGAAAATATCGGGAACGACTTTAAGTTTGATTACAATTATCAGCACAGTGTTTAGTATCGTTGAGATCCTCAAAGTTATGATGAAACCGCTAGTTAAAACCCTCCCCTTCGTGTAAATAACAGGGGTGGCTACCTTCACATTAACCAGAATTTTTTTACCGTAGGGTTTTGTGAAAATTTTATGTCGTTTTTCTGAAGAGTACATCTAAATAACGAAAAAAGGTCTTCTTGTCGCAAGTCGCTAGAATGCACCGTTTACGAGAAAATAATTTGTACAAATTAACAGTCAGCAGCTGCAATACACTGCATTCTTGGTACTATAGTGTAAAGTATTGTGAATGGTGAAAATTTTACTGTAGAGAAGCTTTTACGTCTCGTTTAAAAGCACGTTCTTAACAGATACAAGGAGATGGTCTTTTGTAAGACTTCTTTTCTGGAATTCGCCTGGAGGAATATCGGGAATATATGGAAAACTGAACTTAGCAACGCTGCAGCTCGGAATAAAGCCCTTATCCTCGCAAATGCAACTGCAATGTATACCGTTGCATCATCTCCCTCGGTAGGTGCATTCTAATGATGTGCAAAATTGGCAATGTGTGTGATTCAAGTCAATACCTTTAACAAAGTGAATGTGAGACATTTACTTAATGTACAACACAAGAATAACACAGCATAGTGATATGTCACACCAGAGTTATAGTAATTGCTCAAAGTTACCACCACGAACGTCCAAACAGCTCTGACACTGTCGAAGCATCGAATGTCTCACCCTTTCCAACATCCCTGGTGTGTTCCTGACACTGTTGCAGGCTGTCATGATTCGTGGCAAAGGGGCAGCTTGGCGTTCCAAACTTGTAGCATACACCAATGAATTTATGTGACCCTATAAAAAATTATCTAATGGATTGAGGTCTGGAGAACGTGCTGGCCATGGAATGGTGCCATGCTTGCCGATCCATAGTTCACCGAACATGTCTGTCAGTTGCTGCCTCGCTACGAGATTGAAGTGCGCAGGTGCACCATCATGCTGGAACCACATCCGCGTTCACACATCAAGGGGTACATCTGCAAGAAGACGTGGCAAGTCGTTTTGTAGGAAGTACCCGATACACATGGCCGGTTAGCCGATTTGGCAGAACGTGTGGACCTATTGAGTTGTCACCCACGATCCCACACCACATATTGATTCAAAATCGCTGTTGATGTGCACGAACGGATATACCTCGAGGACTTTCATCTGACCACGTATGTGTGTTGCGCATGTTGAAACACACATCAGGCATAAAGGTGGCCTCATCTGTGAATAAGACGGATATGTGAAACTGCGGGCGTACTGCACGTCGAAAGAACCATGCGCAGAACCAACGTCATCGTGGATAGTCTTCTATTCCTAGTGCTTGCACACATTGCACATGGTAAGGGTAAAGATTCTGCTCGTGCAAAATGTGCCAAGCTGTCGTGTAGATCACTGGACGACGGCGTGCTATCATACAAACACTGGTGCTGGGTGTGTTCTCTACTTCTTCCAGTATAGCTTCTTCCACAATCACAGGAACAGAACGAGTTCGACCTGTATCACACATGTTAGGGTGTAATGAGCCTGTCGTACAAAGTCGGTTGTCAAGCCATTGGAACATGCTATGGCTAGGGTGTCGTCATTGTGGAAAGTTTTCAGCATTCATCCTCGCTGCTTCCCGTCCATTTGAATGTGCCGCACCATATATTAAGTGCATATCTGCAAGTTCAGACCAAGAAAACTGCTCCATGCCACAGTTGCAAGAACATTACGTTCCCTGACGTTTTCGTTGTGACATGCAGCAATCTGTGTGTTCCATTGTCATATGGGGTAACTCAACGAATGATTGCACAAAATGTTCACCACTGGTCCAGTAGCAGACACAGGCATACCTAACACCAAGGGGGCCGTGGTAGCTCCGCGCTAGAGCACAAGCCTGCTACCAAGGCGATACGGGTTCGATTCCCGGAGGAGTCAACCCGATTGTCGTAAGTATCAATCGTACCTGGACGATACCGTTGGTCGGTGGGTTTTATCGGGGTACTCCCGTTTCCATCACCCTTCATTCCACGCGCCACTCCATCTTCACATGATGTCACCCCTCATCGGCTGTAAAAACGACGATGTTACACAGCCGTAAAGCCCTCTTCACTCACTCACATACCTACCACCATGCTACATGTCTCCGTGCAACTTGCACATTTTACATGCAGTTTATTATGAGCTGTTTTGTTATGTTTTTTTTATAATAACAGGCATGCTGGATTGTTTAACGTTTAACACGGTGATTTATAATTGTATCCATTCACAATACATTGCACTGTAGTACCAAGAATGCAGTGTACTGCAGCCACTGACTATTAATTTGTACATATTATTTTCTTGTAAATGGTGCACTCTAGCAACTTGCGACAAGAGGACCTTTTTTCGTTATTTAGACGTACTCTTCAGAAAGACAAGATAAAATTTTCACAGAACCCAACAAAAAAAATGTTCTGGTTAGTGTGAGGGTAGCCACCTCTGTTATTTACATGAAGGGGAGGGTTTTAACGAGCAGTTTCATAATAGCTTTGAGGATCTGAACGATACTAAACACTGTGCTGAAAATTGTAATCAAACTTAGAGTCGTTTCCGAAATTTTCTAGAAAAATATTTAAAAATGGGTTTTCAAAGGTTCATATCTCCTTTAAAAATAGCACTATACGAAAATTACTTGGCGAGACTATACCTCAATTTTTATGAGGAATCCCCTCTCAACTTTTGTAACATATGTTAAGAAACATCCGGTATATTTAATTTTAGATCTACAATTGACTCCCGATTAACCGGGTGCGGCTTAACCAGGTTGCGGGTTAACCAGGGCTTCGGATTTAAAAAAAATTAAACATTATTCTCGTACATGCTGTAACTTGTGATTTGAGTAACATAAATGCTGTGATTTGCTACATAAAATGATGCAAAATGTATTTCTTACGTGATACAGAATGTTTGACCTCCGTAACATCTTGTGAAGAAAGGAAGAAGTGTAAAGAAGCTATCACAAGAATACGGCATTGGTGAACAAACTGTTCGAGATTTAAGAAAGAAAAAAGGTGAACTGTTAAGTGTTGCATTGACATCTGACTCAGCAAGTGGTTTGCAGAAATGTAAAACTATGAAACAGTCTACCTATCAAGATTTTGACAAGGCAATGGTGGAATGGATCAACCAACAATGGGCTCAAGATAGTGTCTGGACCTATTTGCAGCACACAAGCTAAGTTCTTTTTGAAACTCTTGGCCTGGAAGGGGAATTTGATGCATCGTCAGGATGGCTGAGATTAAAAAATCGACACAGAATTGACTAGATTTGCATCCAAGATGATAAGTTAAGTGGGGATAAACCAGCTGCAGACACATTTTGCGGCATGTTACAGGAACTATTCAAAAGTGAAAATTTGGTCCCAGAACAAATTTACAATGGGGATGAAAGTGGACTATACTGGAAGTGCCTATCTATAAGAAAACTTGCATCGGAGAGCGGATGGAGTGCTCCAGGCCATAAGGCTAGCAAAAAAAGATTCATGGTTACGTGCTGCTCTAACGCTTCTGGAACACACAAGCTGATATTAGTTGTCATAAAAAAAACACTATCTTTTACTGGCACAAGAGCTGATATGAAGAAGTGAAGAACATGCCAACTAACTATTTCAACCAGAAGGGCAAATGGATGGATGGAACCATTTTTAAAGAGTAGTTCAACAAGAACTTTGTAACAGAAGTTTGTGCATTTCTGAGAAGCAAAGGGTTGCCAGAGAGAGCCAGACTTGTGCTAGAAAAAACCCCCTCCCACCCAAGCGTAACCATTCTAAAATCAGAGAATGACGAAATATTAATAAAATATTTGCCACCAAACGTCACAGCACTAATCCAACCAATTCATCAAGGCGTGATTTCGTCAATGAAAAGAAACTACCAGTCAAGTTTGTTCCAAAAAACACATTGAAGAAGGAAACAATTCAAAATCACTTTGGAAAAATTACAGCAGTGTGGGAAAAAGTGAAGCCGTCATCACTAGTGAAACAGTGGAAAAAAATTTTGCAAAACACAGAAAAAAATAATTGCGTAGGTTTCGTGGGTGACATATCAGCCACCTGATTTAGCTCTGATAGTTAATACAGTACCAGGCAGGGAAAACGTGACTGAGCAAGACATTGTGGAGTGGTTTGTATGCGATGCAGACCATCCTGGTTTTGCCGTTCTGTCAGATGAAGAAATCTGCTCAGCGAATCAAAGAGGAAACAAATAGACCTATGGTTGAAAGTGAAAATGACAATGAAGATGAAGACAACATGCCTGTAAAAGTAACGCAGTCTCTCGCACGCGAGTATGTAGAGGGTCTCCTCGACTACCTTGAAGCAGACAAAGACAGCCTCGTCACAGACAGGATGGTCTTAGAAAGGATTATTTTTAAAATTTGGAAAAATGAAAATGCTTTGAAGAAGCAGAAATCGTTAAAAGGTTTTTTTAAAGTTCCGTAACTGTTACTGTAATCACAGCACCATTTTTTAATGACAGTGTATGTAGAAAGTGCAGCTATTTTTTAGAATTATGTAGCTGTAATGTTTTAGTGTAGCGTGACAGGACATTAACTGAGTGTTTATTGTGTGTGAAAAACCCAAAAAATTATGCGGAAATGTTCTTGGGTAAGTTTATATACAGGATTTACCCATGTATGGCTTACACTTTTTTTTATTTAAGTTAAATTAGTCAGTTTTATTTGTTTGCTTTGAATGACCTCTTACCACATGCAATGCCTATTACAAAAAGTCATCTCATCCCAGCATTTACCTGGAGTGATCTACGAAAACCATGGGAAACTGTAAGCTAGATGGATGATCCTAAGAATAGAACACACGTCCTCTCAACTGCGAATCCAACTTTCTTACGGTTGCTGCAACTCATTCTGTACTTGTTCCAGTCATGTAAACAGCATTGAAGTTAATTTTTCCAAACTAAAAAGAAGCCTAAGAATTTTCGGTTAACAGTGTGAAATCAACTTGAAATGCGTTAATAAAAGACGCTTCGTTAAACTGGCTGGGGCAAGCTAGCTGTCTTATCTACATCGTGACAGGTAAGGTCATTGACTGCAGTGCAAGGGGAGGGAACAGATGTCTGCCGGCACTTACCGCGACGTTGCCACCCTGCACCTGTACCAGCACACTGTTGCCGCACGCAGATTATACCTTATTATAATAGTTAAGTTTTGACTTTTAATTGCAAAGCATTGCTTAAAAAAATATGCTGCATGCAGTTAATTCTTGCATGTGTATTTAAAGAAATACATATTTTGGTATTTTGATTCAATTTTTTTTTATATTATTTTTTATGATATTTTTTAAAATAAATTGATTAACCTGATTTTTAATTATCTGGGTTTTTGATTATCCGGGAACATTTAGCCAGTCATTACCTTGGATAATCGAGAGCCAAATGTGTATCTTTCCTGCACAAAACTGGTACATCTTCAGATTTTAATTATTCCACTAAATATACTGTATATGCTTCAAAATTTGTTAGAATAAATTTTTAGCATACTTATTCATGGAAAGAAAATCTTCATAAAACACATTTTTCTTACAGAGGCATTCTTTATTATACATTGCAAGACAATGTTTATGAAAACAAAGTGACAAAATATGCAATTAAAGTTAAATGTAAGAGTTTCATTGATATTAATATATGTACTGTATGTCAAATTACTCGTTACTTATTCCCTGTTATTTATCACTGCAATGATAACTTTAAAAATATTGTCAAATCACATAATTCCCTGTTTCATTGTTTTCTTAAAAAAATTAAAAATAAAAAAAAATTAAAAATAAAATGTAACCAAAATGTTTTAGGCAGGCAATTCTTTTAACAACTAAATATGTAACTAATACGCTGTTTTAATCTTAATTATTTTTCAGGAACACACTTTACGGTTAGTTTAAAATTAATTTGGTTGTTGAACGTAAGAGTTCCCAAGTTGAGAGTAATACTTATGTTTTGGTACATTAATTTAATTGATGACTACAATAACATATACTCATGTATTTTTACACTCCTCACTTAATTGTACAAAACTATCAAGAACTATTTACTTACAAAATCAATTTAACAATTACGTACCATATACTCATTTCAGAGTGTCACCACCTATTTCTACATACATAACATGCAATCAGATGTTTGTCAATATAATCAATGCTAGACGATAGCATTAATGGAAAACAGGCATGTATTATATAGTATCTTAGATATGCATATGTTAGTCAAAGTTTCATGGAAACAAAGTTTTACCTTATAAACAAAGTTAATAAAATAAAAGCAATATTTATAAATTTGAGGATTTCAGTTTTCATTTTTGGACATTTTTGAATATGCCAGAAAATATGAATGCAAATTAATCCTAACAGAATTTGGAACACTGTACAATTTACTGGATCATCAGGTAATGAAGATAAAGCACATGGTACAGCATGCATGCTATTGGGCTACCATTCAATACGATCACTCTGTAAACACTGCACAATCCTGACTTAATAGTGAACATTTATTTTCAGAATGTTTGAACCTGGAGTTGCTCAGTAGAACAAAAAGTGTGACCAAACTGTAGCAACATTTATTGGACAAGTTATCTCTGTTTATATTACTTCTGCGAAGCCCTAACATGGTTCTAGACAGAGTATTTGATGTTAGTTGTAAGTTTGCACATCCATATCTAGGCCATTGTAGATTAACTTTTTTTATTTAGTTATTTTTGGTCAAGAATATTCTTGAAACAGTGTGACTTTCAGGACTGCAGTGGCTGAGTGATTAGAGCACTCGTCTCCGACAGGAGTGATTGTTTCCTCATAGTCTGATATGCTAGTTGTCTAAACTTAGCCCAACGTGAATTTCCTATTACTATTTATGTGGCCATAATGAGGAATTTGTTTACCAAAATTTGGGGTTACTTTGCACCATAATAACAATTTGTAAATTATGGTTTACAGCATCTAATGTTGATGATGATTTCATCACACTTAATTTTCATAATAAATAATACTTAGGGAAGAATATCTACTAATTATTCATGAATTAAAATTAAATGGGTCATTTAAAGTAACCTCACTAGAGTATTTAGAATTTTAGGTTATTTTAATAGAGTAGTTATCTTTCTTCAAGTTATAATCTGGTTCAGAGATATAAAATAATATTAAAGTGATTTCTGCACACAATGATGGAACAATGTTATGAATTGTTTTCGTTCTTTATTTTATATGTGGATAAATACTGTTTACATCATCAGAGTTGGGAATATTTTTTATGCTTATTAACTTTCAGTACATTGATGACTTCAAGTATCATGGGTAGGAAAGGCCACATTTTTGTAATGTTTAAGGTATTCAAATTACACATATATCATAACTACTTTAACATTAAATTAAATATTATGCTGCAAGTGTGGGCATGTATGTGAATAAGACAGGTGGAGACAGGGAAAAGGAGATGGAGGAAGAACAGGCCTAGCTCTCCTCCCATAGAAATAAATTTAGAGAAAAATCTCGTGTTATATCTCTGAACCTATCAAGAGCTATTGTAGTTTTTATCATTATAAAATGCATAACCTATCAACGATGTGTAAACAAATATTAAGGAAACTGTAGCCTAATGCTGTGCCCCTCTCACCACTGGTATATACAGGATTTCAGTTCAGAGAGAGTATTAGCCATGCAAGGTAGTCGACAGAAATAAGATTGATAAATAATATTTCCCTGCCATTGTACATATTTAATTTCAATTAGTAGCGAAGTTTACTGCTGTAGAAATGTAAGCCTTCAAATCCAATTCTATTCTTTTCAGCTTGAAAATTATCAAAGTAAAGTAGTATTCTCGACTGTAAAACTGGTAATGTTGAATAATGATTTACTGATTTTCCAATATATTTCAAATTTAATCCTGAATAAGTGTGACTGATGGGTCAAAAGTTAGATACTGCAATTTTTTTTTTGTTCACATTAGTTCAGCAGAACATTTTCATAAGCTTTTCTGAACATTCATAAGAGATATTTTATTGGAGCAAGCAGCTCAAACTTTATGGAATAAAACTTCTGGCCTGCTATAATAAAATATTCAGGTAATGTAATACAAAACAACAGTCTGTGACAATCACTTGACTCGATCATAATTTGGGATATGATATTAAGATCAAAATAAAATTTAATAGTGACTACACCTACCCGAAAATTTACATTCTGATATGTATAAATGCTGGAGTAATTATCTAAAATACCAGAGCATGAAGAGCATATTCATACGGAAATCCTTTCCAAATAGTGAAACCTGATCCTATATCACACTCCCTTTCCTTCCTCAGTGGCCTATCTATTGAAAAGAGGTGCATGTTGCACAGCCTCAGCCCTATGTGGCAAAGTCCTGGGGTCATAACTCAATGGAATGACATTGTTAGTGTCCACAATACAATGTCATAGAGTTTAGTCCACCATGAATACGCCTGGGCTATCAATTGTTACATATATAAAATTGGTAGTTAAACTGAGTAATAATACACATACATGAGACAAAATAATGCTTCAGTAATGTTTATGTTAAACAGTAACATTAAAATATGGCCATGAAAAAGTAAGGAATGAATTACCAACATAGTTTTGCTAGATCCGAGCTGTAGTGCACACAGCTTACATATTCAAGTGGAAGATTGTGTCTGCTTGTTAACTGACTGTGCAAAATAAATTGAAATATAAAAATGTAACTCATGTTGATAACCACAGTCAGGCCACTGTGCACAATGGCTTTCATGCCACTGCCCAAGTTTACACAAGAGTCTACTTAGTCTACAAAACAAGAGTCTTTTCTTGCTTAAAATCTTTCCAGATGATACTACAAGCTAGCACAGTTAAGAGAAACACTTTTTTGATGTTTTTGTTATTTTTTTGGCAACTTATTTACATAAATATTTATTTAGGATTATTTTAAAAGGGTAAATGGTTTGAGAAAGCCAGGCTTGTCTGACAAAGTTCATTAATCATGATTAACTTTATATCAAATAATACCGAGGATTACAGAGGATTGTTCTAGAATGTTCTACATAAGGTTCTGTGCATTAGTCCAAATTATAATTTCATAGTCTGCATTTCTTAAGAAAAAAATTATTAGCTAGAAATATTGAAATATAAGGTCAATTTTGAGCAACTTTGTGTGTAACAGGTTGTTGCCAGGACATGTAATTCACTGACTGTACAGTGGTGGTGGTGATGGTGGTGATGTGATTTAGCCATTCTTTGAAAACAGTACAGAAAAGGAAATTAAGAGAAGTGAATGTATACTGGGTGTCCTTTAGGTTTTCATTAGCTCGTTTTCAACCTTGGTCGCAGCAACATGTACAAGGAGTTAGAAAAGTCTTTCCTTGATTACAAAAATTAATACAAAATTAATACAAAATTAACACAATAATTGATACCATATCTGTGGACATCAATTTATCCCCAGGTAAGTCAAATATATCATTATAATCGTGACATATTTTCATTACTTCCTATTTTTCCTGTTCACGCAAATGATCTTATTTAAGTACTGAATATAATAATTTAATACATTTTGTGGCATCGCCTGCACACACCACATAATAATTTTTTATAGGTGAGATATCTACCTTGACCAAAGGTGTCACCAACCTTACATATTCTTTGTTAATTTTCGTAGTAACACAATTGCATTTTCCATTTTTTGCTACAGTTAAGCTATTTGCCAAATAAAAGCCATTTGCTAATTCTTGTTTTTTAACTGGGCCCACCCATATGTCTCAGGTATTGACCTGAACTACCTTTTCACACCTGGTAGGTGCCACATAACTTCATCTGAAGTAACGAGGCCCTTAAAGTAAATTACATTATCATTTACTGCTCATTTCCTTGCTTGAAATTCATTTCTGCACCGACTAAATTTGCAATGATTTGGCCATTGAACCACTGTATGGAATGTTTCCATTCTATATTACCTAATGAAAATCTTAATGTTAATGTCTCTTCTGTTTCAGTTTCCTTCTCGGTTAGGCCGCTAATGCTAGCAATAACATTTTTATCTGACAATTTCCTCATCCTATCTGACAATAAATCGCCTCTTATCAGAGTAATATCACTACCTATGTCCACCAAGCATTCTACATTCTTTCCTATCCCTTTTATCAGCAGACATACTATACTGCTTTTTACTACTTTTATTTCCTGCCTAGTTGCTTGATATCAGTTTTCTCCAACTGCTCCTCACAACTTTCCTTGAACTGTCTTCCTCTTTTACTCATAATTGCCTTATTATTATTTTTCTCATTTTCCACCCTGTTCCCGTATCACACATATATACAGTTTGCTACCTTCCCTCTCTTAAAAATTATTTCCCCTTTCTTTGTCTGTTGTCTATACAGCCTCTTAACGTGTTACAGTATGAAATGGGCTGTGAATTTCGCATCCGTAACAGTTTTCCTCACTGTCTGACTCTTCAAAATTCCTATACCTTTGTCCCTTAGCAGCCTCTGTGTAGGAGCGGTGTCATCCACTACACAGATACTGAGGTATCTTATAATTACCCCAGCAGTTACCTTTATGATGCCCCTCAAAGGCGCACCTTTGACATGTACTTCAGTCCTCTTGGCTGCTGCTCCTCAAAGACTTATAACTAAAATGTGTTTTGCCACCTTGAGCATCCCAAGACTTCATGCTATCTGGCTCTGATTGTCCTCTCACACGCAAGATCGGAGTACTCCTGCGTGCACCCTAGTGTGTGTGACATCATAATTCCGGGCCAATCGCAGCGCTGATCTTTCCCTATAGTAACACACATGTTTGTGTTGTTTGTGTCTGTTGCCCGTGGCCATCCTGTGTTTGCCTCGTGTATGACTTACCACTACCTTTTTGGCGATAGAGGTTGCGGCTGAGCGCATCGGAACTACTGCCTCCCTAGGCTCTGGATTCATAAGCCCGATGTCCCGGACGGCCACTGCTAGTTGGTCCTCTTAATACTGCCTGCTTCCATTTGTTTTTGAATGCAGTGCATTCCTGTTTTCTATCCATCTTATTTACCAGAGACTTAAAGAAGGGATTTTTTTTCTGTATTCTGTACAACCGAGCTAGAAGGTTTTGACGTTGATAAGCAATTGGTGGCCTTATTACCCATTTGACCACACAGCTGGCAAGATTTCTTTTCTCTATCATGCGTCGCGGAAAAGAAAATATTTTCTTAGTGGACAAAATATCAGATTCTTGCTCTAAGACAATTTCTATGGTCTCGGCTACATCTGTACTGCCGCAGCTCCTAACAACGGATTGAATGTGTTCATCATGCAGCCCTTGTACGAAACATGCAAACGGAATCTGATGATAAAATTTATCATTCCAACCTTTCTGTGGGCTTACATACACTTAACGCGGCTTCTCTCAAATCATTACGTATCTCATCTACTCAGGGGCCCTCATACCGCAATATTTTCCGTTGCCCCTTGTTTGGCGCTACACAGTGAGACAAATGGTGTTGTCTTGGGTTGTGTGCCATGTAGCAGTTGGCAACCCTGACCCCAAGAAAGTAACAAAATGTGTGTATATCTCTTCAATATTATCACTAGTATTCTAAAGGGCACATTTATGTAATTAATTTTATAATATGTTTTATAATATTGTATTGCAAATAGGATTAATTTAAATATGGAAATAGGTTTCATATATTATAAGAAGCCCACAAATATAGCCCACATAAACGAGTTGCTAGAAGTGCCCGCGAGGAGCGTTGTGTGCGCGGTAGATGGTGCGTGCATGACGATAATGCCAGGACTTGGCGAGCAGCGATCAACAGAGTAAGACGCCAGGAACTGTACCGTGGTCGACGGACGTCGAGAGTCTAAGTTGGCACAGTGTACGAGTATGTTTGAAGTATGTGGTTTCAAGGATTGCTATGTTGAGCAATTAATGTGCCTTAACGTAACTCTCTGCAAAGTCTACAAGCATCAGGAATTGCTGCAAATACTGCGGATGTCAATTTATATAGTAACGTAACTTGTGTGGCACCATTCGTGAAGAGAATAGGACAACTACACATCGCGGCAACTCTGATATGAAAGTACGTGACTTGGACAATCTACAGTTAACGAGGTATTCGTTTGTAACTGTCTATAAGCCAAGTAATTGGCTGGACTATCCGTGTTTCAAGAAAGTAACATTTGTGGATCACCTGCACATTAACGGCAAACTGAAGGAAATAGAACTTGCACGTTTAACTATTTGTGGGCATAGACTGACCTTAAATATACTATTTACCTCTTTAATAATCCCACAGGCGCATAATCAGTATTGAAGGATTGTTGTAATGTAAATTCTAAATGGCCTACTACAATAAAACCATTAAATGTAAAGATTTTCTTCTAGTCCGTAAAACTCAGAACCAGTAATCTAGCAAATGGCCCTTCCGGCGATGTGCCCTTTATTGTTAAAGTTTGTGTTGACCTCTGTTACAAACAAAGGGTGAGACAAGTGCGGTACAACACATTCCATGTAAGAGGGCATGTCACCATAGCTGCACCACTCTGCTCCATTTGACTGTTTACTGCTCTGGCTTGTATTGTGTTGTAGAGTCACCATGACCAGCTGGGTGTACCGCGTGGATAAGCCGACCCTCGTCAATGCGTTGAGCGTGGCGGGTGCAGCGGTGAATGAGTCTGAGTGAATCGACGTACTACGCGCTCAAATGTTTGCAGTTTGCAAGGAAGGAACTTAAGTTATAACTACCAACGAGGAAATAATTGCAGGTCAGGCTGAACATAGTAAATTTAAAGGACGTATTTTTCAGAATATAGCCACGTCTTCTTTAGCAATCGTCAATAACATATGGGATTGCGATATTAATAGTTTGGTGCAATTCTGCTGTCAGGTTGATAAGATTTCTCAAATTAATATCTTTGAGAAAGAAATATTGTTACTGCAATCTTTAGTGCCCAAGTGTTCTGGCATAAGTTTACATATTCTGATGACTGGTACTGCTGACGAAGATTGGCTTACAGTTAAAGAGACTGTGGAAGGAACTTTGTCCGTGTAGGATATTGGATAACATAGTTAAAAGATACGTGAAACGTTTTTAGAGACCGCGAGAGAATATGTTACTACTTGTCCAATCGGTTTTTCAGGCTCATGAGACATTAGGATTGACTGTGAATGACAGAGAATTAGTAGAAATAATTTTGGAGAATGTTTCCCCTGAAATCCGGGCAAGTAGTGTTGGCCTAAATTTATCGCGCAGTAAATGTGAACTCTACAACTGGGCAATTGAGGTAAAGAATAAGTTAGTTACTACTCGAGAGTATGAGAAGGAAATGCGCAGCGAGAAGGCTAGCCAGAAGTTAGTTCTGTCATAAATAATAATGATGAGGAAGATAAGGTTAAATTAATAGGTCAAGTAACTCTTGTCATTGTTTTTCTTGTGGTACGCAGGGGCATTTGGAATGACAATGTAAAACAGTCAGTAAGGCTAATAAGTGTTTTCGATGTGGTAAGTAAGGACATAAGATAAAGTTTTGCAAAAAAAAAAGAGTTCGTCATGTAAGCTTAGGAAAGCTGGGTATTTAAAGGCCAATGACAGGGGAAAATTTTAAGGAATTTCTGAAACTATAACGTCTGTGAAGATGGGAAAGGATACTGGTCAAAATAAACTGCTTGTTGATGTTGAGGTTAAAATGAGAAAATTCAAGGCGTTATTAGACGCCGGGGCAACGGGCTGTTATGTGAGCCAAGAATGTGCTAGTAGTGTAGCAAAGGAATTCCCCGAGCTCAAGCACCATATAAAATAAGAGGAAGGGTTTATTTTATACGTTGCGAATGGAGTTTCATGTAAAATAAATATTAGTTTGACATTGCATGTAAAAATAAGTAAATATTCTTGGACAAAGCTTTTTTAGGTAGTGCCTGGTTTGATTTGTGATAAGATTTTGGGTTTACAATTTTTAAATGAAACCCAAGCGAGCATAGATTTTCGTCAAAGAACGCTGGGTTTTGGTTTTGATAGTAAGGGTGATAAAGTAAACCTTAATCAAGAAAAATCGAGATGTAATACATGTTTTAAGGTTATTGCGAGTCAGGGATCTAACCGAAGAACAACAAACTAAGTTGCACAAAATCATTAATGAATATGCTGATGTTATAACTACAAAAAAAGGGTGTTGTACGAAATATCCTTAAGAGATTAAGGTATTGGATGAATCACCAATTAGGTTAAAGCCTTATCAATGTGCTCCACCTAAATTACAAGCAATGCGTACTATTATTCAAGAACTGAAAGAGGAAGGGATTATTAGGGAATAAAATTCAAGTTATTCTTCACCAGCATTCTTAGTTGCTAAGAAAAGATCAGGGCAATACCGTTTGGTGGTCGATTTCCATCAAATTAACAAAAAAGTATGTTTAGATTCATTTCTGGTTCCTAGTATTGAAAGTGTTCTTCAGCCATTTGGGGGAGTGATTATATATTCGGTTATAGATTTGAATGCAGCTTTCCATTAGTATTTATTAGATGAACAAAGTAAGAAGTATACAGTTTTCGTCACCCCATGGGGACATTATGAATGGAACCGTGTCCCTTTTGATGTCAATTTCAGGGAACAATGTTTAGCGTGCATTCTGCAAAAAGTTATGGAGCCATATCAATTTTAGTTCATTATTCTGTTATTTAATGACATCTGTATTTATTACAAATATTCTGAGAAACATTTACAGCACATTAGATTTGTATTGGCTAAATTGAGAGTATTAGGATTCACTGTTAATCCCGAAAAGGTGGCGAGGGCGAAAACTGAAATAACATTTTTGGGTTACATATTAGCCAATGGGAAATTAACTATGGACCAAGAGATAATAGCCCCTATCATCAATTTCTCCACTCCTAAAAATGTAAAAGGGATTATGAGATTCGTTGGAATGTTGGGTTATTTTTCTAGGTTCATTGATGATTATGCTGAGAAATGTGCCTCTCTTCATTATTTAAGGAAGAAGGGAGTTCCCCGTGTTTGGACAGAAAAGCAGGAAAAATCCTTTCAAGACTTAAAGTACACTATATCGTATACTACGGTATTAGAGCTACGCAACTTTAGTAAAAGGTTCATCTTGCAAGTAGATGCCTCATCGGTGGCTTTGGAGGCGGTTTTATTGCAAGATAAAGGAGATGGACAGAATGCCATTGCTTTTGCCAGTCATATGCTTACCGAGGGAAAGAAACATCTCAATGCGTATGAAAAGGAAGCTTTAGCCTGTATATGGGGAATTGAGAAATTCCAAACCTATCCAGAGCATCAAGAATTTGATTTATGGAGTGACAATCAAGCTCTGACCTGGCTTTACACACATCCTAAACAAGTAGGAAAGATAGGAAGATGGGTGACTAAATTAAATTGTTTTCAGATTCAAATTAACCATATAAAAGGTAAGGAAAATTTTGTGGCAGACTGCTTATCGCAGATGTTTGAGGAAGATGATTATATGATGGAGAGGCAGGACAAACATAAAGAGGGTGAATTAGGAGTCAAAGAAGAGAAATGTTTGATCATCAAAACTATACCCGAATCGTTTATTGACATTAATAAATGGCAAGCAGAGAATGAGGAATGTCAGGAGGTGTGGAAAAAGATTCAAGATAACCACGAAAAGAATTTTGTGATAGATAAGGATCTTTCGTATTTTTTGGAAAGACGGAAAAGAAGGTATTGGTACCTAAAAAAGCGCAAGCTATGGTAATTAGATATCTTCATAATTCTCCTATGGGGGTTCACATGGGGATTGCTAAAACACATGCAGCTATAAATAAAGAATTATATCGGCCAGAAATGTATAAAAGATGTTTCGCTGCATATTAAGGAATATCCCGATTGTCGGCTTAACAAGCAACCTCGAAATAGTAAGACTGGTATGCATTCTGGGCAGGTTCCTGAGAGGCCATGGGAGAGAGTGTATTTAGATATTTTTGGACCCCTTCCCCGATCTAAGAACGGTAAGAATTGCATTTTGATTTTAGTTGATGGCTTTACTAAATATATATCTAGGATTCCTTTACGAGACACGAAAGCAATAAAAATTGTTAAGGGTTAAATGATAAGATATGGAGTCTGTTTAGTGGGCAGTCAGAATTGGTCACTGATAATGCCATATATTTTAATTTTAACATATTTCAAGAAATGGGCTTTAAATGGGGTATTAAAATATTAACACTAGCCCGTACTACCCATGCCAAATATAGTGGAGCAAGTGAACAAAAACGTTAAAGTAGCGTTAAGGATTTTTCATCATCATAATGATCAACGCAATTGGGATGAGAACTTGAGTGAGTTAAATATAGCTTTCAATTCCATGCCTCATAAATCTACAGGTTTTACCCCGAGTAAGGTTTTCCATGGCCGAGAATTACCACCGCCACTTTTGAATATTTGGGGTATACCCAGTGATGTTATGCACTACTAATCAGGTTATTTAGAAGATATGTGGAATACAGTATATGTGAATTTAGGAATAGGAATGAGACAGATTGCAAAGAAATATAATGTTGACCGCATCCAAAATGTTTATAAAGAGGGAGATATGGTTGTGTGTAGACAAGTAGTACAGAGTCAAAAGAGTGATTATTTCTTTGCCAAGTTGCCAACTACTTATCATGTTAATTTTAAAGTTGTACAATTTATAGGACCAGTAACTGTGTTATTGATCGATCCTAGTAACAAATATAACACAAGAAAAGCTCATATTTCACATTTGAAACTATTTCATTAGCAAAGTAATTAATTGTGTGCAGCCTTATACAAGATGTAAACTTTTTTTGTTATTATGGTTTTCTGAAATTTTAATGGATTATGAGATGAGATTACCAACAGGAAGTTGGTTGGATGTGAATATTTTTAAGAGTTTGGATTAATTGGCAATTTCTTATTTCATTGTGTTATTGAGAGAACTTCATATCTTAGTGTTATTGAGTATTGTTATTTAAATTCTTCTTCAATCTTTTACTTGTTCTTTGGGGGCTAATTTATTGTTATGTGCTCTCTTTTTTTTTTTTTTAAGCCGAGAGGTATGAAAGTTTTATTCAGCATTGTTAAATTTTTTTTTATTGAGGAAAGGAATTTCTTAATCTTGGATAGGACGGTACCAGGTTGTAAAAGTACCTGATCTACGTGTAAATTTGTGTTTTCAGAAATTTTAAGATATTTTTTATGATTAAAATTTAATTTTTTTTCTTGAGGTAGTGATTGGGACAAATGGTGTTGTCTAGGGTTGCGTGCCGTGTAGCTGTTGGCAATCTTGGCCCCCAAGAAAGTAACTAAATGAGTGTATATATCTCTTCAATATTTATCACTAGTATTCTAAAGGGCACATTTACATAATTATTATTATAATATATTTTATTGTATTGTATTTCATACAGGATTAGTTTAAATACGGAAACAGCTTTCATATATTATAATAAGTCCACAAATATAGCCCACATAAACGAGTTGCTAGAAGTGCTGCGAGGAGCGCTATGTGCGTGGTAGACAGTGCGTGTGTGATGTGAACGCCAGGACTTGGAGAGCAGCGATCAACAGAGTAAGACGCCAGGAACTGTGCCGTGGTCGACAGACGTCGAGAGTCTAAGTTGGCATGGTGCATGAGTATGTTAAAGCATTGGCTTCAAGGATTTCTATGCTGAGCAATTGATGTGCCTTAATGTAACTCTCTGCAAAGTCTACAAGCATCAGGAATTGCTGCAAATACTGCGGATGTCAATTTATATAGTAACGTAACTTGTGTGGCACCATTCGTGAAGAGAATGGGACAACTACACATCGCGGCAACTCTGATATGAAAGTACGTGACTTGGACGATCTAAGTTAACGAGGTATTCGTTTGTAACTGTCTATAAGCCAAGTAATCGGGCTGGACTTTCAGTGTTTCAAGAAAGTAACATTTGTGGATCACCTGCATATTAACAGCAAACTGAAGGAAGTAGAACTTGCACGTTTAACTATTTGTGGGCATAGACTGACTTTAAATATTCTATTTACCTCCTTAACAATTGTATCAGTGCATAATCAGTATTGAAGGATTGTTGTAATGTAAATTCTAAATGGCTTATTAGAATAAAACATTTAAATTTAATGATTTCCTTCTACTTCATAAAGCTCAGAACCAGTAATCTAGCAAATGGCCCTTCTGGCAATGTGCCCTTTATTGTTAAAGTTTGTGATGACCTCTGTTACAAACCAAGGGTGAGGCAAGAGTGGTACACATCCCACGTAAAGAGGGCATGTCGCCACAACAGCTTGCCTGTTTAAAAATGTACTGTCCTATTTTTCTTTGTAATTCTCAAGAAGAATTTCATTGACCTTTTGCCAGGTTGGTCCAGTACCAGCCCTATGCAGTAACTTATCCTTGGCATCCACTACAATTAGTGACATAACTAATTTTAAAATTACCCCATGCTTTCTAGGATCGACAAGTTCATATGCTCGTTCTATGGCATAAATAAATGCTTTAAGTTCCAGTTTATCACCATCAAATAGCTTCTTTATGAGTTTAATCGCTTCTGCTAAGTTCACAAACTCTTCCCTCACAATGCCATTATCATTACTGGCAGTATCCTCTGTTTTTGTTGAGTCTACCTTTCCCACTAAGCCTTTTAGCATTAAATTTACTCCTATTCCTCGTAGAACTAGTCTATTCTTAAGCTACCTTAACCTACTTGGATAGTGATGTAGTTGATCGTTGTGGGTGGATCCAACGGTGTTTGTGGAAATCAGGAGCCATCCAGCCCGCTGTCTTGAGGAGACGGAGATCATCTGCTTAGAGCTGCCCCGTCCGTGTGTCGTATTTGCACCGCTTGCCTTCTTATCTACTGTGTTGACGGATCCCGCCGTTAGCTGCCCGTTTCTTATTTCTTATCGTGCTCCGCTGCTGCTGAAACGATTACACGTTTCTAGGCTCGTCATTGAGTTTTGCCGGGCCGCTCCATTGCGTTATTTCTTCTTCACACGTACTGTGTTTGCAACGCCGTTGCCTCAGGAACCTCACATCTGACACCAGAAATCCTTATCTTGTTGTATCCCAATTGGAGAGTTGAGTTCACTGAGCTAAATCATTAAAATGACAACACGTACGTTGCTCCGTAGCTCTGGTTAGAATTGAAAACTTTACACATTACACTTTACATATATAATGAATACATAAATAATGATTACAGGTCCCTTGGTCTTAAAAGCAAATTAAACTGTTGGCCCACTGACCAACCACAAATCCATTCTTCATTGCAGTCTGAGAGAAACTGTCTTTCTACTACACTACAAGTTGGGTCACTGATTTTATCAATCACAGAAATAGGGATCGACTTTGAGCATTGCCACACTCAATTTCCTAGAAATAGTCACATGATGTGCTTCGTTGATCACGATACCTGCACTGACGTAGGTGCACTTTCAAAACCAATCGTCAAACAATACACTACCATGTTTAAATACTACATAGTGCAGAACATTTAATGAGTTTTGATTACAATTTCCTTTCGTATAGTTATTTACACCTTGTAATTTATATATTAATAGATTAATAATGTTTTCTCACTATCTGTTAACAGAATTCTGATTAATACTTAAATACATATTTTTATCATCCTTTATACCCATATTCTTACGAACTTCCTAACATTATATGTATATATTATATTTATATATTATATGTATTTTTACACAGGCTACAAGATCATCCACATGTTAACCAATAAACAATACACATTAAGAGCACAACATAGTATAACATAATCATTATTAAAAAAAAGGAAGATACTACAGACAAACTAAACGATAAACACAGAACACTCTAACAGTTAAAGCATTCCTAGACCCAAAAAATCTTTTGAAAAAGTGTGGCTCCTAGGGCAAAACCTACCGTACTTTTTATTGCTAAGGCTTTGAACTTTAGTAACAGAAATATGTTATAAACATTTTAATTGTGATCTTACACTTATTAAATTGGTCACTTATTGCTCTCAGTTGGTAACCTACTAAACTCTGTGTACAAATCCTTCCCAATTTTGTAATGCTCACAGAATAATTTATCATTATATTAAGGTACTGTATATCACAATATGTGCTCAGCTTACCATACATCAGAGACTCTATACATAACCTTCCTCTTCTACAATTTATACAGGGCTGACATCCCACAAATAGAAACTAGCATTCAAACATATACAGATGATACAGTGAGCATTAAACAACGCAGAAATTTAAGGTATGTATTAATAGTCATGCAAGAGCAATTAACAATGCTAGAACAATGGTACACTTGTAGCATTGACGATTTCTGGTTTTAATATTAATTTTCTAAATTGTTATGTAATGAGTTTTTTTTGTGTTGGGATAAGTTGCTTTGACACGTGTTTTGGTTTTTTAAGGGGTGGTTTAAGGTTTTCATTAGGTGTAATACTCCTGGAAGCTTCTAGAATGATCTAAAAGGTTATAAGATGGTTCGTCTAAATTTAAAGTTGTACTTGTTTCTTCCTACAGTCTTGCATTTAGATTCCATTGTGCTAGGATGGCTGCTGCCAAATTACATGATGTTCTGATTGGCTGAGGGAAGTCACGTGACTCTGCTGGCTTTGTTGGGAAGCATCAGAAGTGGGCCTGTTCAAATAAGTTTCGTGCCAAGACTTCGGATAGTCGTGTTGTAGCGTGAGCTCTCAAAACAAAATTGTTTAAGCATGGCAGATTTACCCTCCAATGGTAGCGTTTATGGCCTTATTTCTTTCTAACCTGTTTCGGACATTCATAAACTTAAGCTTTCTCTCTATTTAAATAATTTTCGTCATTGTATGGCGGCCAGTAGAGCTCTGGGGAAGATGGTGTCCCCACCTTTGTGAGATTAAGCCACAAAGTTTTTGTTGGGCTGATTTTTTAACTTCGTAAAGTCACTTTAAGGTCATAAAAATTTTATGCCATGTAAAGAAAGACTGTTTCTTTTTTCAAGAAATATGGATCAAAAGGTAGCACTGTTTCATTTACTACTGTGAAATACCAGAGAGTGTAATAACTGTCCATTCTAATTATCCTATCACCCAGAGCAAGGTAAATTACAAGTGTTTTGTATGTAATGTATCCACTGCAAGATATTAATTTGTCGAGCAGCTGAACGTTACACAATGAAAAGTGTATTAAAATAAACCTGTCTAAATCATCAACATTAATTATAACGAAAAAAATTTACATACTCTAATGCACAACTGAGGCTTGCTAATCACTATAAAAACATTACTAGATACGTAAGTACACCATTCAACCTAACAGTAACCTGGGGTAAACACACAAAAAATATATGCAGAGGAGAGATAAGCAAAATAATAAAATTAAAATCGTATACACATTTTACAGCGCCAAATTTCCTGAGAAGTTAAACATTACTGTTATGAAAACAAGTAATCCTCTCTGCACTGCTGTATTGATGAGAAGCATGGGGCCATGCCTCAAATAATCGCATATCAAAAGTCAAAAAATTCAAAAGAATATGTCAGAACAGCTATAGATGATCAGGACATAGTTACATCTAATGCAGCCATTCCTCAACTACTAAGAATTAAATACACTGCGGAAGTTAAAAAGAACTTTAAGAATACTTTAACAGAACATATAAATCTACGAATTTTAATTTAGGGAACGTATAACCCGCAAGGCAACATGTAAATACAAGAATTTTAACTAAGGACGTATAACAAGCAAGTCAAAGAAAATATAAAGACCCAGGATTTTAATTTCAACACATCACACAGGAAGGTTGTAGTTTGTCCAACCAATAAGGGCACGAGGGCACAAAAAAAAACTAGCCAACATTTTCATGCAGAGCACATCGATGCCATACACAACACCGTCCCCATTCCAGGTGTAATTTCAAATTAGTGCCATACATTTGAATTTGTATCTGTATTGATTTTGCTGGCGTCTCATATTACAGCGGTGACTAGATGCTCCAAAGCACTTAAAGAAAAGTTACATCCTTCAATGGTCAAGTTAGATAAATGGCTGTATTATTGTTTATTTTGTTACTGTATAAATTATCGCATTAGTATGCAATATACACCATTAATTAATTATCGTACTTAAATTAATTTTGCTGTGTTCGTAATATTTATTGTTAAACCATTTTAGCCACATTGTAGTATAGCTGTTTAAGATACTCTTTGGAAGTAGTTTTGAGGTTTGGAAGAGGTCAGCTGCCTGGTAGAAGGTGGTGTGGGTGGACGTCAATCATGGTGGTTTGGATTGGAGTTGCCATCAGATGTGAATGCCAGTTGAAATAGATGGTGTCAAGGTGAAGACAACAGTTGTGGCCGAGGCAACCAGATATGCAGCATCTGAGGTAGGGGTATCGTAGGTTTAAGTACTTTGTACACTGGTTGTGTTGAGTTTGTTACAGCAAGTGGTGCCTGTAGAGAGAGAGACGCTAAAGGCAAGTAGCAGTTTTGGCAGTTGTGGAAAGTTGTTGGAAAATATCGCCACATTGGGCATCATCTGTCTCAAAGACGTGTTTAGTTTTGTCATAATTTGTAGTCATTCACACTGTGTTGACATATCTTGGGTACATATTGGACAGTGCTAGTCAGTGTTGAACTTTGATGTTGTGGTACTTTATTGTGATGCTAGTGTTCCACATTCTTAGCGGAAGTAGTAAACTGACCGCCTCATAAATTACATGCAGCTGCAAATTATTTGTTACATCATACCAGCGGACTTAATTCTTGCTTGCGGTGCCTGATAATAGATATTCAGATGTATCTATGTTGGGACTTGATATTATGTTGAAGACAAAGTGAATTAACTGTAAAATTGTTAAGATACAGTGGAAGTGGTTAAGCGGTGAGGTAACTGGAGAGGCAAGTGTTCTGTTGGCCTGTAGTGCAGCATACTTCAATTCGAAGGTGTCAAACAGAGCTTAATTTGTTTACCAAGCCAGGCCCGAGCTGTTTAACTCTATTCAAGGAATGGCATTTGCTTTGGGAATCAAAATGATGGCTGATGACACATAGAGGTGAACTGCTAGAACTTCTGGTTCCGTATTATAAGATATGGGGTGATATTTGAGTGCATGCCAAGTTTCGGGCACAGGAAGTAACAAAATTAAATTATCGTCATCGTTACACTTTTTGTCGGGTTTCACGTGGCAAAGTATAGGTGTTACATAACAATAGTAAATGTAAAGAACAAGAAAATTGTACTAGTTTAACTGTGAGCACCCCCCCCCCCTTACAATCGGATACGGGAAAATTCTTTTATTATGCTCTTTTGAATGTATGTGATCAGTCTCCAACCTGTCTTCTGTGATCTAGGCCTGCACAGCACCAATAACGGCCGGTTGCCTGGGTCTCTATACAAGTTTGTTCACTTTTATCATGTTTCAGTTTGAGATTTTATGTAGTCCTGAGGGAGTTTCCTTTTAGGAATTGTTCTACTCCGTGGTTTGATGGCAGTAAACCATTAGCACTAACTTGTTGTAAAGTATGGATCCTATTTATTAACTTTCCGAATTCCTTTCTGGCCCACCCTCAAAATAACCATTTTGGAATTAACTATGCTCACCTGTTTTTGTAAAATGTTGTCCTGTACATGCACTTTTGCATTTTTGTGATTTAGCAATTCAGTTTTATAGCCTTTTAATGAGGGCAAAAATGCCTCGTTAACTATGCTTTGGATAAACTTGTTTTGTGTAGCTCGAGAATGACTGTGATCGCTGAGTTTTACTTTGCTTGAAAGTGCTAGAGTCTGTTTTGTACACCCTTTTAGATGCTAGAACATGTTTTGTCTCGCAACTACTTTAGACTTTTATTTTGTAATGTATTTTACTCTCGTGTAATCGTCAAAAGACATTATTTTGCATGTACATTGCATCACGTGCTTTTTTTAGACTAATAGTGTTTAGGTTGAGAACAAATCTCGCCACAGCAGGTATGACGGTGAAGGCGAGTGAAGACACTGATAAGGTGAGATGTAAAATGGTGGTCATAATAAAGATGCCAATAACTTCAGGGTCGTCTTTCACAGGAAATGAAGGTCAGATGGCCCTACAAAATTTGGTTTTGGGTTGGAACAAGTTTGGTGTAGGCAAATATGGTGGCGGAGAAAAGTCAAGGCATTAACGAGTTGAAGTGTAAGATGGCAGTCGTGGTAAAGATGCTGATAATTGGAGGGTCGTCGCTCGCTGAAAATGAAGGTCAGATAGACCTACAAAGTCTGGCTTCGGGTTGAATGTCTAAAAACTGCACATTCTCCCTTTGCTAGAGTGAGTAAGTTGATGTCGACTTACAGTTCTGCTTGATAGTAGACCGGTTGCAAACTACGAGAGTTTTTCTGGATAATGTGATGCTGTTGCAAACACTAGTGTGTAAATATTCCAGTATAACCTTACTGATTACGTTGTAAGGAATTGAAAGTAAGGAAGAGTAAGCTCACGTTAAAGAAACACGTTGAGGGCTTTCAAAAACCCAGTGAAGGAATCTTGAAATTTGTGCATTCAGTGACGAGCTGTGCAACTGCCTTAATTAGTGACATGTCTGAATCACAGCTGGTTAACTTGATTAGTTAAAATATTTGACCCTAGGTTAAGAGTACCTAATATAAGGTTTGGTATTCCTGATAGTTTGGCTGAACAGAAAAAATGGGCTGTTGAAGTAGATATCCATGTTTACGTAGCATCCCTCTATGACATGGAAGCTAGCTAGATGTCTAGTAATAGTCAAGCATGGCAGCTTTAATTATGCTCATGTGAGAAGTGTGGTAGAAAGGGGCACTGTACTTATCAGTGCACTAGAAATACTGAGATGGTTAGTTTTGCTTGTGGAAAAACTGGACAGTTGGGGCGCAATTGTAAGTGATCATAAAGGGCATCTTAAAGGGGAATATTCAGAGACCAAGAAAGCAAGAGAGCTGGACATACAGAAGGAATAGCTATAATTGGCAAGATCAAATTTAGAAGTCATTATATCGTATTGCCAGTGCAGATATGTGACCAGACTATTGAAGCACTGCTAGATACCGAGACAATTAGTTGCTTTATTAGTTTACAAGAGACCAGTTGCTTAGTAACATTATTTCCTAAGTAAAAGAATCACATTAAAAGTGAAGAAGGTCTGTTTTTGTACATCATGCCAAGTGAAACTATGTCTACATTTTAAGGTCAGTACGTATTCGTCAACCAAACAATTTTTGGAAAATTCTAGGCTTATGATTTTAGGGTAACACTTCTTAACAGAGACCAGGGCAACCATACATTTTTATAGGAAGCAGGTATTCGGGAATGAAAGGCAAGGGGAACATATAGAAACTTGTGAGGATGCAGTAGAAAGCATTTAAGTGTGTAAGACTTAAAATCTATGGAGCATTAACTGCATCACTGATTGACTTATTTAACACAATATTACTGATTGACTTACTTAACACAATATTTCTTTTACATGCAATTCACTCAACTGGTGTGCAGTGGTTTACTGATATTCTCTTACCTACAGGACATTAGGCAGTGACCATATAAATTTATAAGTGGAAAGTATGGTTCAAAATCCAGCATATACTTCTATTTTTGAGATGTTCGAAATGGTTGTAATTTTCACAAAAACTATAGACTGAAAAAGCTGATTTTTGAAATTTTTAACTGTTAAATAATCATGTTTTTAATGTGTACTGAATTTTTAAACTTACAGATTCATAGTTTGAAGTGTATGCTCTTTTCCAGATATACAAATGTACTGTATGGATGTTAACTAGTTTTGGAACAAAAAAGAACACTCACATCTTGCTGCAACACATTTTCAGTCTAGGTACAAAGCCGCCAGCTGTCGATCAGGACATTGAAAAAGTATGACAAAAATTCTGAAATTAATCATGATAGTGGAGATATTTACATACCCTCAGCTGTTTAGGTAAATATGTAGTAATTATCATCGCTTGGATCCAGAAGGAAATTATGTAACCCGTCACTGTATGTGACACTGAAATTACACAGGCCCTGTTTCGGTAACATAAGGCCTCAATTTTACTAGGGGAGAAGTAAAAAATCTGAAGTAGGAAAAAAATGCCAGTTAGCCAACAGTCTAGGAATAACAATAATAAAGAAGCCCACAGTATGCTTCACAATAGAGATCATACATGTGACTAGATTTTTGACAATTTTTTTTCCTTTTGATTTAACTATGGGGTTAAATTCAATTAAAAATAAGTCATGACCATCTAGTGTCTCAACCACAGCAGAAGTCACAGAAACACATGGGAAGTTCTGCAGCAGCATGCTTGGTCACTAGTAGGTTGGTGTACTTTAAATTATAGTGTGTTTGCCTGGCATACGAGTTTCCCCAGCTCACCAGACCATCATGATACAGTTGTTAAAGTTTACATGATGCCATTTGTTGGCATAATCAAGGTTTTGTCTTAAAGTAAATTGATATGGTGAACTGTCACTGTGCTCAGATTCAATAATATTACCTGAAGTAATAAAATTCTTCACATCAAGACCAAGTATCAAAACACATGATATCTTAAACACTATCTGTAATTTATAGTAGTAATAGTATTTAGTTGTAGAGATGCTGAGATTTCCCAGTGGGTTTAAAAGTGATAACTTTAGTGATTGTAGTAAATTGCACTATCATTTCATGGTCTTTCAACCACTAAAACTACTTGCTAACTATAAATTAACCTAAAAAATTTAATATTGATGAGATGCCGCAAGTTCCTACAGTGAATTTGTGCCAGGTATAACATGTATAATAACAAATTCAATGGTTATGCTACACTAAAACTTATTTTACTTATATGTGAACTTAGTAATTTGTTCTCACAACTGTACAAAAAGACAAAGTTAATATAACCACGGATATCAAGACTAGCGGAATTTTCAATCAGGTTGATTATTCTGAATGTTGCCAGTTCAGTGTATTTAATCAGTTCTATGCTAACCTTAAGATATTTTATAATAATTTTGTTGTATTTTCATGGTTTTTGTATCTTTTATTCTTCATTAGCAGTAATATTAACATGAATTATGATATGGCAGTGCAGGGCAAATTTAAATTATGCATTCAAGTTAGGTGTTAGAGAGGCTAGGACAGCTAAGGGAATAAACAATGGCTTCCTTTTCTACAAAAGTGTGTAACGAACAGGCCTCATTGTTCCTACACTTTACGCATTAAAGTCGCCGCAGTCGTCACATTTCGAATTTATGGCCATATCCATCCAGGAGCGACGCATCATAGTTAATATTTACCAAGCCTTGATTTGCCGAAATGTGTAAAATCTGTAAAGTGGGAACACAATGTTTTTTATACACAGCAAGTCCTCAGTTTACGTCGGTGTTACATTCCTGAAAATTTGTGATGTAAATAGAAGTTATCAATCAAAATTTATAATGAAATTGTTGTAAATTGTAAAATAAAATCAGCAAAAATAAAATCAAATTATTTTTCACTTTGTTATTAAAATTTTTTCTTTATTAAATAGAGACAAATATGAACGCAGGTAACAACAATATTGAACATGATATTGTAATAATTTTTAATAATCAACTTATATATGATAATATATTAATTCAGGAAATCAAAAATTAGCAGAAGAATTTACAGAAAAAGTAACAGGAAAATTTCAGTATAAAGTTAATTAGAGATATATTTTTATATCAAAATTTACTAAAAAGATTTAGGATCAACTTTATTGAAAAAATATTTTAAAACAAATATTTATTTATTTTTAAAATAATTTTTAAACAATCTTTCAGTTCATTTTAGATCACTTTTCAATTAAGTTACATATTTTATTATTAATGAAAAGTATTTTTAAAATAAGAGTAATTCAATTTTTAAAGAACAAAATAGAATGCATCTGTTTATTACCACAATCTTCCTTTCCATTATAAACCATACCCATATGTATTAATATATTTTAAACCATGACCAGTGAATTTTCGAGCATATCTGTCTGGTAATATTACTTTAAAATTTTCTGAAAATACAACAGCTTTATGTCCAAACCGCATTTCAAACATTTCAACACAATGTATTATACGGTTTCCCTATTATAAGATTGGAAAGTTTTTCAAACTCATTAACCTTGTTAAGTATGTCTAGTGGTGTTTCCATTAAATATATCATATAAAAAGTAATAAAAAATTAATTAATCAAAACAAAAACTATTTTATGATAAATTTGAATATCCAATAACAAAATCTATTATGAATTTCAATTTCAAATTTGTGTTTTCATACGGATTTAAAACACAAGGAAAAAAAAAAAAGCACAAAAATGCATACCAAATAACTCAAATTTTACGTCTTCTCAAAATCTTAATTTCACATAGTTTTATCAACAGCTATTGTGATGTTAAAATTAACATTTTCTTCTTGAACAAGACAACTAACAAAATGAAAATTTTAATCAATCCACTATCCAAGATTTCTATCACTTGTTTCATTTATATATAAAAAAAAAACATGTATTATGTAAGTACAGTTTCATTTCTAACACTACAGTTCTTTCAACTAAATCAAAGTCTATTAATATTCCCTTGTCAACTCTTATTTCTAAAACAATATCTTTCAATTTTATATTAGAAAAAATAACCGATATGGTTCGTAGTGAATATTTTCACCAAGAGCAACATTTGGTTTAAATGTGGCAATAATATTAGTTTCTCTATGATTGTATTCAACATGTTTCAGAATCATACCGTCTGCTAAATTACAGTGAATGTTTATCCTTTCAAATGGAGTAATTTTAGGTATCATATCAGAATAATGAACTTAATTTTTTCTAAGACTTCATTTTCTGTGAAACCTAACACCACACCAACTGAATCCAATTTACAAAATACCAGTTCAAAAACACATTTTACTTTTATTCAGTTTGTTATCTTATCTGATTTGATGGACATAAACTAACATAGTATAAATACAAATATTCTTCTTGAAATGGTCAATATTTGCAATATATTTTAAACACAGCAGCCTGTTAAAGAAATTTAGCTAATTATTTATGTTTTAAAACTTAAACGGTAAAGAATGAAAGTTCATGCCATGCGGCCAAGGCCATCAACATACATTTGTTGTTGAATTGGTAACAACATAGCATCTTCGCACACACTTATTTGGACTTGGGTTTTCATCATACAAAGCAACCACAATGAAGATGGCGTGTGTATAATTATACAATGAGTATTCTAACTTCATCAACCATGAAACAAATTCGTTACATGCGTAGTTTACTTTGCTATTTTTAGCATGCAGTCTTGTGGAGATGATTTAAGTACTTGGTTTAATACAAAGTAAAGGCTAGAGAAATTGTTGAAAATACCTTAATTTGAATTAAAATGGAAAAAAAAGCGGAATACCAAATAAAATGCTGAAATTATCGTTATTCAATATAAAAGGCTGAAATTCGCGTTATTAAAAATAAAAGGCCAAAATTCGCGTTATTTTTCGCTTTATGATAAATGTTATTTTTGCAGGTCTTTACTAGTAAGAGATAATGCTAACTTTCTTTGCATATTTAGACAAGATGATACAAATCTAAAACATATTCATAGCGATTTTGTTGGGGGTGATATACTATTTGAAAAATTTACAGAAAAATTCTCACAATGTTGAAATAAAGACATTGGTTTTATTACTCTAGATATGGGGATAAGTTAAACGATGGCAAATATTGTAGTAAAATTAAACATTTTTTAAAGGTTTAATGATATTTATAAAACATTAGCATTTCATAATTAACAATAGTATTATTTGGTACACTAAAATTTTTTGAAATTCTAAAAAATATATGATCATTCAACTTTACATCAAATGGCTTAACCAAATAAATGTTTGTTACGTTATGAAATAATTGAGTGATTTTCATACAATCTTCAGGGTATATTGTAATTATATTTACTCTTCCATCTGTAATAAAAATTTATTCTGTTTGATTATTACCTAGATAAAATATTTTTTCTTTTGCACTATATTGTCTGAATATATGAATAATATTTATAGTGAGATTGATAACCCTCCAAATTAACAGCAGCATTAGGTGCAACTGGATAAGCCACATTTCTTATATATTATCTTTGAAATCAACATTGTTGTCTACATCTAAGTATGGAAGGAAAACTTTATCCAAGGATACTATATTTATAGTTAATGCCTTTCCAAATACATCAATTATTTATTATATATATATTTTATGTTACATCCCTAAGAATATATATACTTCAAAATCATATCAATAAACACAATTATAACATCTCATACATTGAAATGTTTTGGAATTTCAAAGGATATCTTATCACCAGATAACAGATTAAAAATATGAACACAATTTTTTAAAGTTGACCAAGTAATGTATAGTTTTTACAAATAATATGTTTGGGCTTATGACACAGTAGATGAAATAGTTAGCAAACGACAGCTTATTACTAACTGGCTCTATTTTTTACCAAATATTTTTGAAAGATTTATATGGATTTTTTTTAGACCTTCTGGATAAACCACAACGTTTATAAATTCAGATGTATATCTAACTGAATATCCAAGTTTGCACCTTGTGTCTGATTATTGAAAAAGTATTTATGACTTAGGTGTACCACAAAATTCGAAAATGAAAGGTGTTGTAAATACACATTCTGGTTGTACCTATATATTTTACAATGAAGTTTATTTTATGGAATTGGATGAATGTTCATTTACACCTAAATTAATTTAACATAAAAAAATTTGCCAGGTTTACAGCACAAGCTACATTCAGCATTTAGATACCCCAACGGATTGTTATACTTTTTTAAGAATACAACTTATTATGAATTTAATGAGTTTACTAACATGTTGAAAAGAGCAGGTCAATTTAATCTTTCTTTGCTTAATATGAAGTGTACTGCATACTCAAATTTTGTTAATTAGTTTAAAAAGTTAGTACATTGTATGGAGACTACATATTTCCATTCATTAAAAAATAATAAAAAGAATTTCACTTACAAAATTTTTTCAGTGATTCTCTCACCTTTAACATCAGATAGTAAATCTATGCTACGACACATGGCAACTACGACAGTATTCTAGATCCTCATCAAAACTTTTCAAATAAAATTAAATGAAAAATGGAAGATGTAGGAAAGGTTATTTATAATGTGTTCATTGGGATGCAGCAATAATATACAGTAAGTGGTTACCACCAATCAATACATCGCAACTGCAAAAGAAAGTGAAAAAAACTCCAGAATGACTGCTAGAATACAGTTGCGGTGCATGCCTGGTGAGTTAGGCCACATGCAAAACAAAAGCAAGATGAGAAGGGTGGTGACTCATCTTTTCTTCTCTTCCCCTGCCATACTTTTGGTCACACACGCACACACCACATGTGCTTATTTGTGCGAAGTTGCTTCACCTGCTGTATATGTAACAATGGTGACAGAAGACAATAATTCAAGATTAAATGCCAAGCCACTGTGCCCTTTGTAACTAGCAGCAAGGTCAGTGAATGAGAAGATGTGTCAGTGTTGCCTTTATAACTGTGGTCTTGTGTCTCGTTTACCGTCCCGTAAGTTACTGTTCAGTAGAGTTTGGTTTTCAGTAATGTCTCGTGCACCAACTTTAATTTCATATGATTTTGTCTTTTTTTTTTAGATTCTGAAGTCAGATTACTACTAAACTAACTGGATTGTGTACTATTATGTTGGGTTAGGATTTTATTTACAGTTTTGGTGATCTGTTTTATGCTTGATTTATTATGACCATTCTTACATTTACCAGCCATGACTTGGTCTCTTGATTTGAAGATCTGAGCAAAACCAAGGAAAACTGTTGATACTTCTGGACATGTGAATGAAAGCAAGACAAGAAAATCAGATATTGTGTGGCAGAATAATATCCCAAAACTGAGGAGATTACAATATTCAAGCTTGACGGGACACCAATTCTCTTTTACCTCTATGTTCTAAAATAATGTGTCATACAATGTATTTTTATATCATATATGATTAGAAACTGCTTAAATTCGTTGGGTTAAGCTACAGTATTTATAGGCTACATTTGAGTAAAAAAAAAACAGTGATTAGTCATATGAACATCTTTGGGCATAAGCAACTATTATACTAAAGAAACACGCTCATAAACCCTCCCCCTCACCCAACATGTGTGGCTAGTGAGCGATTGATTTATTTTTATTTTGTCCAAAAGACCATGCATAATGATACGGGACATGTCAAGTTACATCATATAAACACACACTACTACGCATATACATGCATGCATTACCAGATACAGGATCTTTCCCTTGTGGTAAGTCTATTAACTTGTATAGTCAAGTGCACAATTTTTTTCTATTTTTGGCATTATAAAACAAACACAATACATAACACAAGTATGTTACTGTACAACAGCATTCAAAAACACTTGTAAACAATACCGGCATACAACTAAAAAAAGGCAAGATTACATTTATATAAGTAGTGCTATAGTGGTAAGAGAAGGAAACATGCCCGTGTGTGTTTCTAGCTTGAGCGACACTGATAAGTGGAAGCGACAAGGCAGGGGAGGGAGGGTGGAGACAACTGCTGCAGCAAGATACTGCACACACTGTCCAGCGCTGCACAGTTCCCATACCTGTGTTGTCATATATTAGTGGCACACTGGCTGGAGACCACACTGCATGATCCTGGAGAACCATAAATTTCACAGGCCTTTGCACAATCACGTCGAGGCCTGGTAATAATTACCGGAATACCATTAATCATATTTACTGGATTGATCACCAGAAAGTTTTGGTCTGGCAAATACACACCTAAATACAGTATTTGCTGCTCACTTTGTCTTAACATTTGAGGAAATGAGGAGCCGGTATTTAGGATTGTCGAGAATCCATTTCTTATAAAAAAAGTGCCCAATAAATGAATGTTTTAAGCCAGCTACAGTTAAACATGAACTTAAAACAAGAAACTGCACATATAATTTTAATGTTTAACGGGTCTAAATACGGTAGTTCAGCAACTACGACAGATTTCTCTGCAACCATGGTTTGTCGTACTGTCGAGACTCAATGCAGTCACACGACACCATATGTATATCCATGTGCAAGATTACATATCGCAAGGAAAACAAATATGAAAACACACACACACACAAATATCAAATGACAATGAAAACTTTATATCATACTTTTTCTGCTTCTTTGTAGTCTCTTGTATTGCTGCAATTGCTGTTTGTGCAGCTCCAGCCAGCTCTTTTCCTATACTGAATTCATGTGCATGGATCCCTATATTAATAGCTTCGTATGAAGCCTTCAAGCTGGCTGTTCTTCGGCCTTGCTGCATCTGAAAATATATCATATTATAATAACTGGTATTGCATCATCTAACAACATGGCTAGATTTTTGTTTGTATTCACAATAACCGAGCTTTGATGTCTACAGGATAGTGAATATTACTTAAAAAATTTAATTTTAATTTACCATAGTCTTCAGTGTTAAATATTAATCAGTTTAATTTAAAAGTACACTAACAGTGGCTACTGGGACTGGCTTAAAACATGTCAACACTTAATAAGCAATAGTTATCACAGATTACACATTTGTTTATGGTTAGCAACAAAGTAATGGTAGTGAAAGCACTGGAAAATTATCTGAAGGAAATATTTATAATGAGTTTACTTAATTCACACATGGTTGCATCATGCATAATTACACACATGGACAAGTTGACCTACTCAATCATCAGGAAAAAAAAAACACAATTCAAATGAAAACTGTTTTGCCAATACAATTTAAATTAAAATTGTATGAATATTTATAGGTAAATACAGCAAAAGTCTGTTAAGGAATTCCCACTTAAAAAGTTTTCCCCCATAATAAGTTCCAATTATGTCTACCATGTTCTTTAGTACAATAATAAATAGACCCTTTTAAGAAGTTTTTCCCTGTTAATAAGTTTGAATTCCTCAGTCCCTTCGAAAACTTCTTAACAGAGTTTTACTGTAATATAAACACGTACTCTGTGTCGAAATACTTTTATTTAATTGTAATAAAATTAACCACATAACATATTTATTGATATCTTACATACCCCAATCAGGAAAAATTAAAATTACAGAAATAAGAGATCTACAAACAATGAAACCCCGAAATCTCAAGTCCTCCAAGAACTCTACATAAAAAATAATTACAAAAAACCACGGTTATAAACCAGTCAAACATCTTGACAGAACCTTTCAAGACAAACTTTGGAAAAGTTAAATAGCCCACAATTAGTTTTTATTACTATGTAATTGACTGTAAACTTAAAATGGAATCTAATATCTATATGTTTCAGTAGATGATAAAAAGGCTGGATATCCAGATACAAAAAATGCAGCTTAATTGTCTTCAGTTACAATTATAAGTAACATATGCCAATGTCTTAAAGTACACCCATAACCAAGTACAGTAAAATTCACTCACTCCAATGCTCAGAGCAATTTATTCTGTTTCTGTGAAGACCAGATTGGAACATTTGTATTGTAAAGAGTTCCATGAGATTGAACATCAAATAACTCCAAACAGAAAATCAGCCATTGACCTTCTGTCTGTTGAATCACCTGCATGGTCAGCATCAACATAGCCTTCTACAGCTGAAGTATCAGGATTTTTGCTATAAATTAACTTATAGTTCTTTATTCCTTTTATATTTATGTCAATTGTATAAGAAAGATGAGAGTATCTTTGCTCTGTTTAATTTGATACCTAACAGCAATATTTAAAGGAAATATTGAAATCAAGTCAAGTTCCTACAATAGTATACATCAATGACTTATTGATGTTCCTGCAGTTACTTCCTAGACTTTGATCCCACATGACAGTCTCACATATTTCACAATTTGGGTTAACAGGAGATGTCCCATGAACTTTCCAAAAATAACAATATTCTATGAAAAAATGGTACGAAATGCCATTTAAAATGGTCTCAAAATATTTTATCTCATCCATGCCGGTATGACATGAGTTGCAGTAATTACTTGGTAATGTAAAAAATTAAAAGCAACTAAAAAAATGGCGAAAGTCTATTAGAAAAATTAGTCATGACTGTTTGAAAACAGCGGGCCACCACCACCTGTGCCAATCTGGCCAATTCCTCCTGCCTTTACTTTTACACATTAGGACCTAAACCGAGGCACGTACTATAGACGCATCATTCTGGCGGATGTGCAAACACTCATTCAACTGTAGTATGGCTTACTCCTTTATGCTATTTCTTCATGTCACCCCGTCTTCTCTATCATCTTGCGTCGAAAGATGTCCACTACCACTAAAGTTTACATTCTTCCACAACCTTCTTACACAACCCACGTCAAAATTTTTGCAAAAATTAATTTTTTTACTGGTTTTAACACCATAAATAATTAAAACAAATTCATGCATAATGTCAACAGTGTATTTCATAAAATGTACATTTCACATCACCAAAAAGGATGATGATTGTACTACTTATCACTTATCAGTCATATGTAGAAAAACTTTCACCATCATGGTTATGTAAATTTTTGTAAATAAATTAAATATTCGTTTGTGGCATTTTCCCAGAACTACTTATTTATTTTTACACAACATACTGACTGTGGCAGTGATTCCTTGCAACCACTTATACATGTAATTTTTGACAATTTTATGTGAGGATGTGACAAAATCGTGTTTTCGGCTGGTTCAACATTGGTAAATGTGGTAGTAGTGCTAATCAGCCATCTTATGAACGACAGTACTGTGGCGCTATCTACCCGCACTGTACGCACTGTTCCCTACAATGGTGTACAATCATGTGTACTTCATTTTTACTAATTACCTTAACCTAAAATGTTGAGGGATTGTTTTCAAAATTCTTTAGTTAATACTATAGTTATATAAAACACTGAAATAAATAAATACATCTGCTTTTCCTTTCTTATTCAGGTGAATATTTACACATTGGCATTGTGCTGGCTGCTAATGCAAGTCTAGTAGATGTGCACCAGAGCGTTAAAATTTATTTTGGTGACAACGGGAGGTTGTAGCTACCAATATCACGTATATTTTTGTTTTGAAGACATCTGTCCACCAATCTAAGTTATTATTTTATTAATATAGTGTCAGATGATGGCACTCAGGCTCGGTTTTCTATTTTTTTCGGGACAAGGGTCAGTAATATTTGCCATTCAGAGGTGCACTTTTAATCAGAAGATGTCTGCCTATTGATATAAATTTCTATTTCAACTACCACTTGGCTAATTTTTCCGTACAAGCTATGGAAGTCAGACTACACCTTCATGAGGAGGGTTTCGAGAACTAGGTTTTCTAATTGTTTGGTAATATCTACACTTCAAAGGTAAAATTTTATTAGGAAGAAGTTTGGCTATTATTATAAATTTATATTTTGATTATTAAATTCCTTATTTTTCCAAAAAATTTTACAAAAATCGAGGCTCGACTGCAGAACTTAGCAGAAAATTTCAATTTAAAAATTTTATGAGGTAGAGGGCAAATAGGCCCCTATAGATATTACAACTGTAGTAATTTTACAAATGTGATTAATGGAACTGTGAGTATTTGTAAAATTGGGGGGGGGGGGGTCTAGTGTAGTCAACTTGAGATATATTTCAATTATTCCTTTTAAAAATTGAATAATATTTTGTCTCAAATTTATATTATTTTTAAATATTATAATTCTAATTTTCTTTTATAGGTATCAATAAGCTGCATGTCTTGGTGTAAAATTTAAATGTCATCAACATAAACCACGATGCAAAAGAGCTTCCTACATTGGCTTTTAACATAGGTTCTGGATCTAAACCCTTCTCGTAGCATAAAATGACAAAATCTTACATCCTAATTTTTTGAAAACTTTCCAATCTTTAAAAAGGTTTCTTGAGTGCAGGAACCTTTCATCTTGGTTTATATAAGACATCATTTTCTCCATGCTAAAATGCATTTTTTACATCCATTCAATAAATTATCATATCCTCCTCCTTGCCGCAATAGCTTACATTATTCTGAGAGTAACTGATTTTGCTACAAGAGTAAAAATGTAGAATTTCAAAATTCTCACCCCACTGAAAGCCTTGGAGAATAAGGCCAGCTTTAAATAAAGTCTTTTTTGTTCTTCTAAAAAAACACACTTTGTGTCTACTACATTCTTTCGTTCCCGTAAATTAATTTTAACTCCAAATACATTTCACTTAGTAACATACAGTTTTTTTTTTAACTGCCCCCTCATAATTCGTTCAAGTTTCTTCTCTAGAAACTATTGTGCACCTGTCTAAAAATAATTGTATTTTGTTCAGATTTTTATATTTTCTATTGGTTTGAAATTTTTCGTTTAGTAGCTGATATTGGTTTTTGATTTCTGATTCATATCTTCATTCCTCAGAAGATGAAAGTAGCTACTTAGACAGAACTTCTTCCAAATGGAAACCATACCTCCATCATCAAAATTTCTCGCCTGAAAATTCACAACTATTTGAAATACACTTTTCTTCAATTCTTCCCTCTTCCTTATTTGTTCCTCACATTTATACTATAGCCATCTAACCAATTCAAATAAATTGCCTTTCTCTCTCACTAGAAGTGCTGGTTCTTTATGAAAGATACATGTTTCATCCCTTTCTGGCTGCCATCCATATTTTTTAAGCAGTGCTTCTGTTGCATTGCCACTAACATGTCTACCACTGCATGAAACAAAACTACATTCTGCACTGTCAGAACCTTCCTTTACTTCAGAAATTCCCTGCAGGATTAGAATTACAGTTTACTGATATTTACTCACAGTATTCTTGGTGACGGCAGCCGTGGATAATCCAAAATCACTGATAATCCACAACTGCAGTGAAACCAGTTTTTTACACTTATACTGTGTTCGAAATCACTCTTCTGTGTAGCAAGTACGTGATCTAGCAAACTATAAACAATGCAGCCCACAAACATGTTGCATGAACACAGCAGCCATCTATCTATTCCGAAAACCTAGTTAAACTGTAGTCTCTTTCATAGTAATACAGCCACCCTTGCTGCCCCAACTACCTCCGACACTTATTTTTCTCAGCTTGTCATTCATTTTCCAGACTGCAACTGCTGCCCTTTCCCCTTTCCCACGTAATTGTACATGAGTTTATAAATATCACATACATTAATACATGACCAACGAATAGCTAAGATGACACAAAACAATGTACAGTAAAATTTTTCTTACACCTACATTATCTCTTCAGCTACAGAACTGAAATCAGCACAGATGGGTGCAACAAATAACTGAACATTTACAATGAAGCACATAAATTTTTACTCAAAAGTTTTTTTTGTATCATGTAAATAATAAAATCACTAACGAGTTAAAATTTAGTTTTTACTTGATATGATAACAGAACATAACATAAAATGTTAAGAATATCGCAGCAAGTGACTTGTTAAAGACTGCTGTGGGATGCCTTTGTGTTAACCTACTTAGAAGCTAGTATAACAGCACTACCACAGTGATCTTGCACATGACAAACTGCTTACAAGTTGGAAGATGAGGCAGGGGTGAGACATTGCAGCTGTAAGGTATGAGTCTATCATTCACAGCCGACACACTGAAGGGCAGTAAAAAAACAGACCATTAAAAAAACCAGAACAAATTGTAGTTGCCATCTTTACGTCACATCTGCAACCACCACTAAACATTGATGCCTGTCAGCAGTGTATATAATAACACTAAACAAAGTTGTACGATTCTAAATAACATCAAAGCATTTTTAAGTATAAAATGCCATGCATGCAAATTGTATTAGATAAAGTAGTAATATTATACTTTCTAGATTTGTTACATTAAATTAGTTGGAATATAAACTGATTCCCCTCTGAGCCTGTGTAAATCCTGGTTTGTTAATTTTTGTCTTCAACAATTTTTTTAAATGTTTTGTTTTGTTACCACTGGGTATTTATGTTTAAACTAACTGTCCGAATCCTCAATTCAAACAATCAACTATCACAAGGGCTAAAGTATGTGAACCACACATCTTTGAATGGTGCATCTTGGATTTTTGGTAAAAGACAAATAAAACATAGCAGTATCCTTCACAATGCACTTTTAAAGGACATGAATGTGTAAAGGTTTCTTCTAGGCACTATTCAGAAACTGCCTTTGACCAGCTGGAGAATTTACAGCTCAAGGTCAATGCTATGCTGATGGCAGAGGGAAACTGTATCTGTGGTGTGTCACGTATCTGTTAATATTGTTTAAATGTTTACATTACAGTAGTTTTTCGTAACATCTTCCCTCTAATATCATTCAGAAGTATTTATATAAACTTTAAAATTTTTTGTGTACAAAATATTCCATGCAGGATCTAGGCTTCTGGGTTGTAGCCATGTCAATGTCACATTTCTTCCCGACGTTTCGGACAGCATTGAAGCTTCCATCTTCAAGGATGAAGTTTCTAGTCACAGTAACTATGTAGTTATTATATAGTTACCGCAACTAGAAATTTCACCCTTGAAGATGGAAGCTGCAATGATGTCTGAAACATTGGGAAGAAAAGTGACATTGACGCGGCTACAACCCAGAAGCCTAGACCACGTAGACAACGGCCGTGAAAGCCTATGAAAAAATATTCTATGGTTAAGTTGCAAATCAAACAGATATTAAAGTTTTCCAAATGTAGTAAATACACTTTCTTTTACCTTGTAATCTAATTTCCTTCTATTATAGTCAACAATATTTTAAAAAGACCCACAATAGAAAATCTTTATGATGAACACCTGTCCGGTTAATTGTGTGTAGTGTGATATGGATCACCGCAGCCCAAAATAATAGTCGATCTAATTCAATAAGCAAAGTTCTTCCTGCTTTTACTAGTGTCCTCATGTCTCTCTCAATTCACCCATTATGCTCTGAGCAATATGGGACTGACAGTTGATGTCTGATCCCCACACATGTAAAACAATAATAATTTTCCATTCTTATATTTCATATTTCTGACTCATCACAGTTTGCAGCTATTACCTTCTTGTTTGTCCATTTCAGCCAATTCAGTGCATCTTTTTGCTAGAACAGAGCATTCTTACATGAATATTATTAAAAAAAACCTAAAGGAAGCATTATCAACCACTAAAAATTGTTTTGGATCACCAAAACTTACTGTTTCAAATGGGCCAAAAAGGTCAAAACTCAAGAGCTCAATCACATCTGTTGATTTTTAGGTACTTGTTGAAATCATTGAACTCAAGATGTTTAGTATAAAAACTACTTTTTGTGAACCCTACTCTCTCCTGGGCACATACACCTGATGAAGTTAGGGCAATAAGTCTGGAAATTTAATTGAAAGTAAAATCAATATTGACTTGAACATAGTTATACATGACAGTATCATGCATACTGACAAATCTACAAACCCACTGACATATACCAAGAGGGAAACCATATAACATACATTATGTAGTAAAATTCAATGTGACTAATACAAGAAACATTAAACGTGTATAAACTTACTGTAGGTAAATAATATACAAAAATAAGTATAAATTCTTACAAAATACAGGTTGTTAATATTAGCAAAACTACAGAACTTTTTCATTTTTGACTAATAATTAGTAATCTAAATTCAAGACTTTCATAGATAGGGATTAGTGTGTCAAGCTCTAATCAGCTGTTTATGTATTACAACCCAAATGGTAGTGTGTAGTTTTTAAAGCATAAAACTGAATTCAAGTTAGGTTGAAAGTTAAGGAAAACAACTGTTATAGACAGTATTCCCAGTATTTGCTCACAAAAACCAACACTGTGGTAACTTCGGAGATTCACACTAATTTTACAGATATTTTAGTTTAAATTGTTGTATAGCAAGGTGCCAACTTACATTTAGGGTTTCATTCTTGAGTCCACTATGTAACTTTAGTACTTGAATGCAACTGTAGAGAAAACCTATATTTTTTACATGTAAAGAAAGTTGACTAATTCTTCTGGGTGACCAGGTGCAGTAATCAAGAGAAGCAGCCCTTTAAATGGGATTTTGTTCCTTGCACACTATTCCTTAACTTGGAAACAAAGTGATTACTGAACCAATCTCCAAACAGTGTATGTGTAACACATGTCACTGTGTTAGATTTCCAGATTACAGGCAGCTTACTCAAGTAAATTTTCTTAAATGCACACTGGTTCTGGGAATGACAAACTGTAAATGGTTTCAATTTTGCATCTCAGGGCCCATTACAACCAACCACAGCATTTATACTATACTTTGCTACCTTGAATCTAGGCATACATTTTTATTTCTTTGAAATAAGTGACTGTTCTGGCATCAATTTCCAAAACAAAGCAGTTTCATTCATGTAAAAAATTTGCTCACTAATCTATTCACTGTGATTATTTCTGATACGAATTCAAGAAGTTCACCTGCCGCATCTGCACTTGCAGCCTCGTCTGTGATCTCGATGTTGTGTACATTCACATGCTTCTTAAACTGTTTAAACCACCCGTGTTAGTAATATATATTTGTATGTTCAAGGCCAAAGCCCCTTTTTCATGTTCAAAATTGCAACAAAAAACAAATTCTCAAGAATTATTGAATTACTAAGACAATTTGTTCACAATTTTCTTATCAAGACTTTTTTTTACAAAATCACCCTACAAAAAGGAGATAAAACATACAGTTAAAATTTAAGGAGTGTAAATGACTGTAAATGAAATGAAAAAAATTAAAAACTAAAAAATTATTATATTGTAAACCAATTATTTTTCTATAAATTTTAATGTCCATTGACTATTTCTATTATTAAATTACATTTCAAACTCGTGAATATTTTCGTAAGGATTCAAAACAACAAATCTGTGAAATGAATCCATGTCAAATGACTCAAATTTTACATCTTCCAAAATTTTTAATTTCATATTGCTTTTATCAACTACTATTGTGACATTGAAGTAAACTTTATTTAACAAATTGAAAACTATAATCAATATAGTGATCTAAAACTTCCAACACTTATTCCATTTAATAATTTAAAAAAAATTAAAATTACATACATTTTTATGATTATTTGACTGGACATGGCCCGAAGGCTGCTTCAGCTGCCACTGCATCAAATCAAGCGTCCATACAATGAGTACAACACAATTTAATTAAAAGTTTATGTACAAATTTCCAAATCTGATGCATTAAATTTGAAGATTCTTTTTTTAAATCTTTCATTACACTTTCTATAGAAATCTTATCCATATTAACTTACTTCACAAAATTAATAATAAACTAAATTATTTAATATTTGATTAGAACTAAAAAATAGCAAAATACCTGCTCCTATTTCCTTTTCATCAGTCTTATATCCTTTCCACAAATGTATTGCACCCATTTTCTTAGAATGGATTGCCCGAGTTCTTCCTCCTCATTACAGTAGCGACTCAATATGTGGCATAACGACATAGTTATAGAAAGGGGAGGAGATGAAATAGGAGAAGATATTTTTGAAAATACTGTACGTAGCTAGTTCACCATTTCCTCATACAAATAACCATGGCCACTCGTAACCTGCCACAAACTGTGAACCGATTTTCCGTTAAATGTAAGTTTAAAGAATTTTGTATGTACCTCGAATAAAAAGCATCAACCAATAGTGGTAAAGTACACAATAACTAATATAATATTTACAAATTACTTCAGTAATTTTAAAAATGATGATCAAATGACGTCAAATATTAAAATTTTCAGTTATACACAAAAATAAACACTAAAACAAACTTATTTTTGGTTTATTCAAGTAAAATTGCCTCTGGAAATGTAATACACTAGCTCGTAGCCAGTTCAATGAGGTAAACTGTACTACAGCACCATCTGTTCAAGATAATGAGCACTGGCGTGTGGAGTTATCGCCTCGCTTTCTGTTGTAGTAAGTGTAGAGATAAATGTTCTGTGAGTTCTCTAAGCATGAAAGACAGCCATCTTGTACCCAGTATATAATTATGATTTAATTTATAATATCACAGTTATTTCAGAAGAAACAAAGTCAATTAATTTTTCATTATCTCATATTTCGAACACAATACTTTTCAGTTTATCTGTTCGAATTGGAAAAAAATAATGGCTAATTTGATTTATAATAAATTTTTTCACCAAAAAGAAGTCTAGGTTTAAATTAAACAATAATACTAGTTTCCCTATGATTGCATTGGTAATGTTTTAGAACCCTACCATTTGCTACATTATAATGAATATTAATTGTTTCAAATGGAGTAATTTTAGGAATTGTATCAGTCCAATGAAGCTTATTTTTTTATAAGACTTTATTTTGAGTAAAACCTAAAATTTTGCAGACAGAGTCTGATTTATCAACCAACAGATCACAAATAGGCCTACATTTTATTTTTACTCTGTAATCTTATCTGACCTGACCGATATATTATTGTTTTTTTCCGTGCCAGCTAACATTCTGTTAAATGAAGAAATAGTTTTCATACTTTTTCCAAGATCATCTACATTATATTGACCAACAGGAATTTTGATTACATTTACTCCATTTTGATCTAAATATATAACTTATTATTTTCCTGTGCAATTTTAGGTGTTAAATATGTTGCGTAAAACTGAATTAAACCAATTGAATGCTGTTCTGTTTCGAAAGGATAATGGAGTCTTTTAATTAAGATTGATTTCTTACCTGTTAACTTAAATAATTTAATTATTTATATAGAAAAATTTACATCATAAATAAAATGAATACCAAACATAAAGAGATAGGTTGGGATATAAAAGCAAGAACACCCAACAATATTATTTCAATAAACCTGTCATGGAGAATTATTACCTGATGACATTCGTTGCTTGATTTACGGTGCATCTAATTGCGGCAAAATCACGCTTGCTTATGATAGATAATTTTATATATGCTCCAGGATGGATGAATATTGGTACTCTATACGTTTGTTCAATTAGTTTAAATAAAACATAATATATTGCTTTAAGAGAAGATACTGATGCAGCAATTTAATTAATTAATGAACCAGTGGCATACTTTTTCTCATCAAATTAAGAAATGGTCGATGTTGATGTGTGTTGTAACGATTCTGTTCTTGTTTTTGATAATGTTATACCAGATAACCAAAATATGATAGACTATTTCACTCATGGCAGACATAAAAATATTGTTTTTATTTAGCCCAAACTTACTCTAAAAGTGCCAAAACTAATAAAAGATGAGAATTTTCTTTGTATATTTTGACAAGATGACACAAACTTTGATCATATTCATAGGGATTTTGTTGGTGGTGATATGTCAATTGAAAAATTTAGAGAAGTTTGTTCAAAATATTGGGATAAAGACTATGGTTTTATTACTATAGATATGACATGTAAGTTAAATTATGGTAAATATTGTAGTAGAATTAAAAATTTATTAAAGATTTAATGTTACTAGTAAAACATTACCATTTAAATAATAACAGTAGCATTATTTGTTACACTGAAATTTTTAAGAATTAAAAAAAATATATTTTATCATCTTCTTTAACATCAAACAGTTTAAACAAATCAGTTTTTTTTTTTTTTTCACATTTAGGAAGCCCAGTTTTAGGATTAATAATTTGTTTGTAATCATTTGGTTTAATTCTTATTCAATTTACTATCCCATCTACCATAAAAATGTATTCAGTTTGATTACTACCTAAATACACTACATTTTCTTACTCACTGTATGTTCCGACTACATGAATAATATTTATTCTATTACTTTGATAATACTCTAAATTAACCACATCACAAGGTACAATTGGAATAAATATATTTCTTAGTCATTTATCTTCAAATTATACATTATAATCTTGTTATAATTATGGAAGAAAAACTTTATCAAATAATTGCTTATTTCTAGTTAAAGTTGTTACAAAATCATTGAACTGTGGAGTGTTAGAAATTAATTAATTTTATCTTCACCCCAACTACGTTCTTTCCAAGATTTTCTTAAAACATTTCCAAAGGTATCCACTATTTAATACATAATTTTAAAAAATTTTAAAAATATGTATACATCATTATAATTTCAATAAATAAAATCACACCTTCATTCACATCAAAGTGTTCATTCAATTTTACTGATTGGTAAGTATAAGCCTTTTAGTGTATTAACCTTTCAAGCTTTTTAGTGTTAAGTTATAATTGAGCGGCAGTATTAAGAATATCAGGTTTTATTATTATTTCATTTATTTGACCATCCATCGTAAAAATGTATTCACTTAGATTAATATCTAAGTAAAATATTTTTTCTTTTGTACTAAATTTTCCAACTAAACGAATAATATTAATTCTATTCCTTTGGAAATAGTCTAAATCAACAAGTGTATTATAATTTAGTAATTTATTATCTATTTCAGCATCAATTGTTATTTTAACTTGTGTAGTTTAGCATTTAATTCTCTATCTAAATATTGTTTACTAACAGCAAACATTTTTATCAATTTGATCATCAACTGAAACAACTCTGCGATCTGTAATGCTAATGTAACTATTCGTAAAACCTTTTTTAAATTGAGAAATTAAATCCGAACCCTTATGAACATCTGTTTTCAAAGCAAAAGTAACACATTTGATTCTAAATCTTTAACTAGAGTATCATATTTAGAGTTTATATTTGAACTACCTGTATAGCATTTGTTTTCAAAAAAGAAGTATCATATTTTGATTCCAAATCTTTAACTAGAGTATCATGCCTAGAGTTTATGTTTGAAATGCATGTATTAAAATCTATAGTAAAATTATAATATTTTGAACCTATATCAACCCGTGATTTCGATAAAACATTTCCAAATATCCATTATTTATTATTAAAGTATTTATTTATTTTTAAAAATTTTTAATTATGAAATAGATGGTCTAGTATTATATCACATAAATGACCACAAACAACATCATCAAAATTTTGTATTCTATTATAATTATAATTTATTTCACCATTGGGATACTGTAAAATGGGGTGATTAGAAACACCTGGGTGAATAGAAACACAGTTTTAAAGCTAAATATTTGGTATTAATTCTGTTTTAAAAATTATTATTTTAGGTAGGCAAGTTAAAACAGTTCACAACAGAAGTATATTGTAATTATAATTTTTTTGAGCACAAGGTGTCAGCTAGGAATTTATTTAAAATTTTGTTTCTATTCACACAAGTGTTTCTAATCACCGTGTTTTATGGTATTCAACTAATTTACAAGGAGGATTGCATCCAAAAGAATAAAAAAATTAAATTTATTATGTTTTTTCCAATAACAAACCAAATCTGTACCAGAATTTTTAGAAACATTTTAATTAACTATCCCACATACTTTTTTAAGTGGAGATTTAGGTAATCCATCAATCATAAATACACGTCAAAAATATTTAATATTAAATTTTTTAATAATATAAATTATTTTCTTTTTTGGGTGTTAAATCAGTACACTTATGATAAGTATTCTGCCTCACCATCTCGAATGTTATTATCTTATTATAATTAGTATGAATTGAATGCATGAAGAAAAAAATTTAAAAAAAAATGTTTCTAGTGTACAGTTTTTTAGAAAATAGTTATTAAAAATTGCAAAACAATTTTAATTTTTCCACATTTTCATATACATAATTAGCTGTAATTCTTTAACAGTTAGTGCTAGAAACCTGAAACTCGGTTCATTTTAAAGCTTTTTAAATGGGTTTTCATATGCCATGCAACACAGTGGCATTAGAAAAAACTTTTACTGTTTTACTCATTTTTAAAATTAGGTTTTCTTAAAAATTGACAAATTTAAAAATTAAAAAAAAAATCTCAAATTTTGTTTATATCATTCTCATTTCACTCTCAAAATATCATTTTGGGATATAGATGGGATTATGAGTTATGACTATTTAAAACTGTTTATATGCACTGAAACACTGTATGACATTTGTAAATAAAAATCATAGAGCTGCAACACTTGTCCAACTGTGGCAACTGAAGAACATGTTCAGACTTGTTTTATTCAAGTAACTCCATAGACGAGCTAGTTCAGACTGGCTCACACATCCTAGTCCGCAACATTACCTCAAATACATTTATTTCAAGTTTGCTCAGTTTGCTGGCAGAGTTTATGTGGGTTGCCTTGATGAGAGTCAACTTACGTACAAATTATATAAGTGGTATTGTGAGTGTATGTGATGATACTTTGTATACCTCTGGAAAGATGATGATAATGTTTCAATAGTAAAATTGGGTGAACTCAGAACTAATTGTGTGTAAACTGATTACATTAGCATTTTTATGGTTATGCCTATGAGGTTAGTTTAAATCCAAGACGGAAAACTGTGACAGGAGGGTGTCTCTACATCGCTTTAACCCATTGCAAAAGGCAAACCACTCTCATGTAAAAAAAAAGGGTTAAGAACAGTAACAGCATGGATGACGCAGCATTTTCCTGCCTGCTGTAGCTTAAGTTTGTGATGTGTGTAGAAAAGAACTTGGTCGAAAGAAAAGTGTTAATGAAGTTAATGACAGTTTAAACGTAGATGTTAATGCTCACACCAGCTGGGCAGATTCTTCAAACTCTGAAACAGATGAGGATGTGATTTTCCCTTCACAAGCTATAGTCTTTACACAATTCTCTTCAATAAATAGGAGAATCGTCGATCAACAAGAAGAAAGTTCCGTACAAACAATACTCAACAGAAAAAGTTAGGAAAATAAGTACAGCAATCAAAAGAAAAATATCAGTGAATGCAGACGATTCTAACACTGATCTGGAATCTGAGGATGATTCAATTTTACGTAACCTTAAAAATAAATTATAGGAGTTGTAACAGCAGAAAAACAAAGATTAAAATATTAATACTTTTGGCTATGGCAACTTGTGAGTGTACGAATAAAAACAAGAGAATTCAAAGCTTCGCATTAGATAGTTTCTCAAGTCAGAACATTTTTGAAAGAAAAGGGAATTTTATCAACTCCAGACCAAAAACCTGGCAAAAGCCTTTCAGCTGAGACAGCAGAAGCTATCATAAAATACTATGAATTGGATGAAGTCAGCAGAGCTATGCCAGGAATGAAAGACTGTGATTCACTAAAAGACTGAAATGGGAAAAAAATTCATGTGCTTAAATGTTTGTTGCTCTGCAATCTGAAAGAGGTTTACATCTTGTTTAAAGAAATATTTCCAGACATTAAGTTGGATTTTCAAATTGAGGCCAAAAAACTGTATCATAGTAGGTCAGAGCGGTACACATGCAGTATATGTGTGTACCCTGCATCAGAACGTTAAACTGACAACACAAAATGCCAGAATACCATTAATTACCAATGGAGAAATAAAAACGTACAAAGAATACTTGGCAAAGATAATTTGCAACCCAGGAAATATTGAGCGTTATTTGGGTGAATGTGTTTTCTGCCCTGGAACTGCAGTTCTCAAACAACAACTTGAAAATACCTTGGAAGAGCATATAATTGATACAGTCACTTATGTCAGTAGATTTCTGTCAACAGGTGCAACTTGGAAACACTACAGAAAAATTCCACAGAATTTGCTGACTCTTTTTGTGACAAAATTTCAGATTTACTTCATTATGACTTCAGCACAAAGCAACAAACACAATTCATGAATTGCATAAAAAAAATTTTGTGTGATTCCGAGTTTGTTGTTGTTTGTGACTTTTCAGAAAATTATTCGTTTGTGGTTCAGGATGAGGCTAAGGGATATAGATGGACAAATGACCAAGCAACTGTGCATACCTTTGTGGTGTATTTCAAGAATTCTGACTGTAAAATCAAAAGTTTAAGCAATGTTGTGATTTCTGACTGTCTTGAGTACAACACAGTTGCATTCTACCTGTTTCCAAAAAAACTTACAGACTTTTTGAAGCTAAGATTTGAGAAAAACACGAGAAGAACGTATTATTTTTCAGATGAATCTAGCGCACAATACAAAAACAAGAAGAATTTCCTTAATTTGTGTCATCACTAGGAGGACTTGAGCATTCATGCAGAATGTAACTTCTCAGCAATCACACATAGAAAAGGACCATTTGTTGGTGTAAGAGGGACAGTCAAGAAGTTGGCAGCACGTGCAAGCTTTCATAAGCCATATGATAATCAGATAACTACCCCAAGAAAACTGTATGATTGTGCTAAAGATAACATTGTGGGTATTATCTTTATCTTCGTTGCGCAAGAAGAATATATCACAACAGAAATATTTTCGACCAATAGATTCAAATTTTCTCAAGCTATTCCAAGTACCCAAAAACTACACGCTTTTCAACCATTAGAAGGAAAGATGAAAGTTTTGGCTAAACATTTTTCCTTTCCTGAAACTGGACTCACTTTTTCTGTGACATCTCAAAACATAACGGTTCTGGATGAAATAAGTGGTTATATCGTAGCTGTCTACAGTAACAGAAGATGGTTAACTTATGTTCTGGCAAAAGACAAAGAGGCTGACGAAGCAAAACTGAAATTTTTTCACCCAGCAGGACCGTCTGCATCTTTCTCCTATCCGAAAAGATCTGATGTTCTGTGGATACAATCAGTATACTTTCTGTGCAAGGTCAACCCAGTGACTTCAACAGGACGTACATACAATCTCCCCGAAAATGATGTTAAAAATGTAACTGAAATCTTTCAACAATACAGTGTATGAGGGAGACACTTCACGTAATTCCATACTGTCTAACTTATATCACTGGGAATTCTGCAGCCTAATGTAATGGTTGGAAGCTAAATAATAAAATATTTATTTGTCATGAAAGACAATTGTACATTTTGAAAGCATATAATGTACTTAAGAGGCCTGACTGCTGCGGGGCTAGCCGAGCTGAAGTATAGGGAAACCCATGTAAATAAAATTCAGTTTTTCTCATCTGCAATGAAAGATAAAAAATTGAAATAAAAAGCAAATTGTTGGCCATGGAGAGATGCATTTGCTTGCGGCTTCATATGTTTCATTACATTTTGTGATAGTTTTTTTCTTGTGATGGAACTATTTGAATTGCAATAAAAAACAGGCTGTGTATGTTACGTAAAAATTGACACCGCAGTAACATGCCAAATATATTTCTGATCAAAAATGTCCACGGGGTTACATGTCTATCACTTATAAGAAAACCGTAAAACGTAATATTTTATTGAAAATTTTTCGTCAGGGGCAACTAGTCCATCAAGTGCGTGAGGACGGAGGAGAAGAAGCGCGAGCGGAGTGGTATGTAAGGGTGGGAGGGTGACTGACAGATAGCTGGACAATGGACTCCGGGACAGCTCGCTCCTTGCAGGTGATTAGTAACCACATGCTGAGAGTGTCTCCCAGTCACGTAAGAGTTTTGTGTCTCTTCCAAGCGAGAAGAAGTTATCGTGTTCAGGCCACGTATGTGTTAGGAATTGTTTTCTCTGAACAGTTTAGTAACTATGTATCATATTACAGAAATATGAAGACGCAAAAAAAAAAAAGGAATGTGTCGCATTATTCCCCATAAAAACAACTGCATATTTTCCGAGTGAACTGCAGTTTGTAATTTGGAATGATTTGCATTATTTTTCCTGGTGTCTAAATTAAATATACTCATCCCAAACTTTACATGGTGGTTTCCTTCCTTGATAATGCACAAGTAAATTTACAGTTTTCCACATTTCATGTTGTTTGTTTTATAATACAACTTGAGTAAATATTGAACGTGCGTATTATGTTACTTTTTATGTGCCGAAACCTACTTAAGTTATATGTCACGGAAACATAAATTCAGTATTGTAGTAACCAGGCTTACTGGTTTCAGAGCTTCGGTCTAGTGCTAAAAATACATTTCCGGGGCACAGACCCGGCACATGTATTTTTAGTTCGACTTATCGTCTCATGAACAACTAAACACCCAAGTGGTTATAGGAAATTGGGGAAAGAATCAGCCTATTCCTTTGTTAAGAATTCCATCCCAGCATTCGCCTACAGAGATGTCGAGGAACCATGAAAAACTGATCGCAGGCTTTCGCGGCCGTTGTTTGCATTTTCTTGGCTTGTGGGTGTGAGCCAAGAAAATGCATGGAAAACCGACTTTAGGATGGTCATACTCGTGAACCGAACCCATATCCTCCCAAATGAGAGCTGAACATTTTGCTGTTCTGGCATCTTGTTCGGTTCAGTACAAAAATGGTTAATAAGGGAGTTGTGCATCAACTACCGAAAATATTTATTATAGAAGCGTCGGTGCTTAAGATTTCGTAAATAGAATCATTGACATGCCGGTAAAAATTTTTTTTTTCCGTTTTTATAATATGTTTCTATTTCTGTAGTTTTTTTTTGCTCTAATACGGGATAAAATATGCGTGCGCGTAAGATACAATGTTCGAGTAATTGGAGGGGCGTTTAGTTATTATTACCACTAACTTAACACGTATCTAAAATATTGATTTTGAAACTAGTTTGTACTATGTTTCGATATGTCTCCAGTGTTACAGTACCAATTTTGTTCATGAAAAATGGTATAATTTTATATTTATTCTATTACTTCTGGCAATATAAGCTTTATTATAAGACACGATCTCGGATACGACAAACTATGGACGAAATGAAACTGGTTTGCAGTGACTAGAAGTGAATGATTATAATATGAAAATATATTGGAACCAAAATTAAGATAGTATAAACAAGCATATTATTTTTATATTTAGTGGCCTAGAAAGCGTACATAACTTGTTACTTGAGTAAATTAGAGTGAGCCAACTATGTTCATCTTATCTGTCGTTAAGGTAAAATATGTCAAGATTAATGAAATTGTAGTTGTTGACATCACAGAAAACAGTTCAGGCAATCAGAGTTCGCCAGTCGCCTGCACTTCCACCAGCCATATCAAATCTACCAGGCCTTCTGTGGAGCTCTCTCCAGTTTTTAGCATATTTGTACTAATTTTGCAGGCTACTATTGTTGGTTATAAAACGAGGAAAATCTTACACATATAAGTTAAGAACAGGTACTAGTCAGTAGGTGATCGACAGAAACAGAATCAAAAGTTTCTCGAACACAAATGCTACAAGAACTGGAAAGGAACGTCTACAGCAATGGAAGCTGATGAACTGCATGGAATTCAGTAAGTTATGTAACTGTACCTAGCAGTGATATTATAGACATGTTATGATTTTATTGTAGTTTTTTATCACATAATATGGTTTTCTACATTCTCTTGGCTTATTTAACCATAGAGATCATTTCAGTAAATTTGTTTTCAACGAAAACAAAATATGAAATTTGTTGAATCTTTGTGTAGGTCTGTATGCAAGTTATAGTTTCTATTTGTATTTATTAATCTCTATAAATCTACTCCGGATAACACAATATTAAACATTAATACAGTATTTACAGCACTTGAACTAGGGCGGCTGACAAAACTCAGTAAAAATTACACCTTAAAAACGTGTTTTCGGTTTAAAAAAACACACTCAGCATGTCTTCAGTAAACGTAAAACTTATATAAAGCGTATATGTAATAAACACTGAATAAGTCATGGTCCTTATCGGGATTTGCCTTTAAACAAGACAGTAAATTATCAAAAAGCTTTTTTTTTTTGTTTACATATTTTTATTTTGAATTTCGTAGGTATGCACGACACATTGCTGATGGTGACCGTAGTGTTCACCGAAAACTAACAGAAACATTGCCTTATGGACCAGACCTTCTTGCTGAATATATTGAGTGTAGAAATCACATACTCAGAAATTACACAGGCAAACTTTGTGACATAACTTTAAACAAAAACAGAGGGACTGCAGAACAAAGGAGTTTGGTTAGGCAGAACATGGAGAGAATGCGAACAGGAATCAGACAAGCAATACAATTTCGTAAGTCCCAGCAAGACCTCCCAAGAGACATGAAATGTGAAGAATTGAAGGACATTCTCAACGGACCTTTTCATACATTCGGGGACCATACTTGTTGTAAAGAAAGAGGCTGGTTTTGTAAAGGTCCGAAACCTAGTGAGGTCAACGAAGTTCCTGCACTCAAAGAAACTGGAGTTTTTCAAGATATGCAGTCTGCACTGAACAGAGTAGTCTACCATTGTAGCGGTCTCATCGAAGATGTAGGTAACAACTGTGTCGAGCAATTTAATGGGATAGTAGCCAAGATGAATGGCGGGAAGAGAGTCAACTTCAGCTTACGTCAGTCATAACAAGTAACTTGTAGTATAACATGTGGTTAGTATTTTGAATATGAATATTTTTGATGTCATTTCTCTGTTTTTTACTATTTTTTATAATAGGGGCTGCTTAATTAACTTTACTTTGATACTAAAGACCACATATTCCTATTTATTCAGTTTTTTCTAAATTGATTAATTAAAACCTAAAATACATCAGATATCGTAAAACTTAATAATTGTAATGTCGAAAATAATTTTTACTGTCTACCCTTACATTTTTTCCAAAACAAAACCTTTCATTATTTTGGCAAATTATTAGTCATAGTAAATATCATTAAGTCAATAAATATAGAAAACTATATAAAATTCTACCTTGAAAAATATCAAAATCAAAATTCAAAATTTCAATAGTTTGAAATCACGATACATACTTCCTTTCAGTATTTAAATATAACCTGCAAAATCAATATAAATAACAACTCGTAGCCTTAACGGTCTGTATCATTCGCCAATATTTGTTGCTTCAAAATTTAGAGAAGTATTAGAAAAACGGTAGACCTACTATTGCGGAGTGAATTAAATTAATTTTGCGCCACAGTGAACGGATTATTATTGAAGTATTAACATAGAACTATGCCGCAATCAGTCTAGAAAATTATGCCTATTAAAATTAATTTTTATTACCTATGCCTAATTATATGTTAATAGTTAAAAAGCCACGCATGAACAGCGCAAGGTAAACACATTCGCCATGGTGGGGGCTAAGCGATCAGGTCGTTCAACTGCAGCTGCCTCACACGACAGTATGGAACAATCTTGTGACGTTCATCGCAATATTACTGGAGCGTCTGCCTGCAGGTATTTGTGTGTCTGAGATATGGAAGCAGTGAAGAGATAGCTGGGGCGACAATTTATTTCGCTTCACTTTTATTTCAGTGCCTTACGTGCACATCTGCAGTTCTGTTTCGTTGTTATTGGCAGCGTGCTTTTGTGAAGCTACATACATCTCTCATCAAGACGCATTCAATCACTGACCGTGAAGCAGAATTGGAGATGTGTACGTGAGTCACTGAAACAAAATGTGGGAAAATTATTTTCGTGACAAAATTGTGGCTCTAGCGATCGCAGTTAACCGACACACGCGTTTAGTCTACATAGACACTGCCGCTAAATGCAAGCTAATTAATAGGTTCGCAGAATTTTCACCACCGTTAAATAGTACCAAAATTTTTCTGTTGCAATGGCATTGTTACTTGTTCTATGTAAACATCATCCACAGTGCATGGGTTGTCCAGAATGGGACAAATAAGCAAGCGTCTTGAATCTTGTCCGGCTCCATGTTCGGTACCTGCTTAAAGTTGCAGTGTCTATTACTTAAATGTTGCCTGCCAACTTACGAACAAAAGATGCAAAAAAATATGTTAAATTTTTTATATAATTATGAATGTTTTTTCAGCTATCTGACAGTTTTAGGAATGTTTGGTGGCATTTTTGAATAATGCAGACAGGGTCATACGTAACTCTGTTATAGTAAGAATATGTTTGTTTATTATAAAACTAAGGTAAGTCGGGGGAGATGCCAGCTGGGAGAAGATGCCGGTATACAATTTTTATACGTTGTGTTAATTATTATTCAAACAATTTTTAAAGAAACTTATAACTTATTACTGACTTACACGAATGACAAATGAAAAAAAAGGATCCTATCCTCATACTTTTTTGCACATTACTCCAAACACAATGACTTCAAACTTTCTTAAGTATGGAATCTTACCCGACTCACCTTACATGTTTTAAAATGTTTATTTTGATTGCATCTATTTACAGGGCAGAAGTCAGTGTGCAGTTATTGCTTACAACGCAAAACATGACTTGCACAGAGTCGTCCACAAAACAAAGACAAATAAAAGTCCAGGTGTTTTCACAAAGAAATTTGTTAGCCAAATAAAAGGAAATTCTAAACCATCACGGTTGTTAGGAAACAAACCTACAGCCAAGAGAAAACTTGCGTACACGAGTACAGAACCAGATGAGCATCATGGACCCGATGCAGCGCAACTGATGCCTGATATTACAGGTGATGAGATGAATGTATCAAGAGAACAGTATGTTAAGAAGTTGAAAGCAGAGTTTACAGAGGAATTTGTAAAAAAAGTTGAAGTAAATACATGAAACCAGTCTTCTTCTCAGGAATGGCGGTATCAACGATGAAAACGTTTAACTGCTTCCTATTTTGGGCAAATTTGCAAGATGAGACCGTCTACTTCCTGTTCATCAGTTTTAGAATCAATTTGTTACCAAACATTCTATGGGAATGATAGTACTTGATAGGATATCGAAAATGAGTCAGTTGCAGTACAAACTTTAAGTGAAATCCTTGGACTCAAAGTTAATAAATGTGGATTATTTATCAGTACAGAGTACCTTTATTTAGGAGCCTCTCCAAATGGCCTCATAGCTGACAGTGCCATAGTAGAAATCAAATGCCCTGCTTCAATCAAAGGTATATCGCCGGAGGAAGCACATGCAGCTGGTAAGGCTAAAATTTGTACACCACAAAGATGGAACCTTGAGACTTAAAGAAAGCCACGCCTTCTTTTATCAAATGCAAGGCCAATTGAATATAACGGGAAGAGACTTGTGCTACTTTGCTGTATGGACACCAAAAGGTAAAAGAGAATATTTGTCATATAATAATTATAGGGCATACTGTAGTAATTTAATAATGAAAACCGAAATAATATAATATGACTATGTAGAGTTGATATGTTGAAAACTTACCATGCAACATCCGATAATGTCAACACTCAATCAATGGCATGTAATTATAATGAGTTTGGCCGAACATAACTTTTACGGTATAATTAAACTCTTCTCAATTTACAAGCACCACATCACTTTTATGAAATACAGTGACTAAATTATAAGGAGCTTGTAAGAGATTGTATTGCGGTAAAAACTGAAAATTCTACATGTCGAAAAAAATTTAGATTAATATTTTAAAAGCATATTTGTCAAAACCTCAAATATATCTTAAACAATCTATAATAATTCTAATTCGACAGGAATGAAACACATTTGAAAATCCGTATGACTTTGTACTTTCTGTCATAAAATGGATGTTATGTTTACGGAGTATCTCATTTGTATTATTTCCAGTACATAATTTTTGGTTGCCTCAAAAGAAAGAAAATATTTTTGTTAATTTAAATAAGAGCGTAATAAATGTAAGTGCAAATATGTCTTGCTTATGGTTGTTTATGTTACGGTCACTTTTACAGATATTCTGATTGACGAGGTGAAAAAAAAAAAACACTGACTTTTGGTTGACAGAAATACTTCCGAAATTACACAAATTTTACATGGACTGTTTGTTGCCCGAGATCATTGACTCAAGACAAGCTCGTGGTCTGAACATCAAAGAACCATCATCTGTTCAAGAAGCAAGGAAACACTTGATGTCTAAAAAAGATGAAAAATTTGTGTTTAATGTTTAAAATCGCAATGTGTAGAAATGTTTATTTTGCTTTTACTTCACTATGCCATTTTTTAAAACCCTTAACTGGGAACCAATGATTAAAGTTCCGCTGTAATTGGCATTTTGTTATTTTATTTTCTTCACGTTCACTGAACGGTTGCTGAATGAGATTTACTGTGACATGTTTTACTTTACACTTTATGTATCAAAGGCATTATCTGGTAATTATATCACGCAAATAGTTTATAGCTACTGCAGTAAATTACAGCACTATAGTAAAATGTCATGAAAATTGCACATTATTTACAAACATGGTACTGTTTAGACAGTTATTCAGCTTTATTAAAATTGTGAAAATCTACTTATCTAAGACTGCAGATTACAAACAATACGCCTTGTGCAAATGGATCAATTCACTTTTAAAATAAGCGGGAATGTACTTCGATGCAAGTTACAGATGGGTAGCATCCGTATCACTGCGGACCAAATTATTCTTGCTTCACATATTAACCTGCATATATTTCATATGTTAAATACAGAAGTCAAAAGCATAATATGAATAAATTTTTTTTAATATTACATATTGCTCTTTGAATTCGAATAACTAACATTAAATTTCTAGACAAGTGAATTAAAATTCCGTATGTTATGTCTTTTGTATTTTATTTGTAAATTTGTGCAATGGAAGCTGAATTCATACGCCCTTGCTGACATTTGTCGTTGAAAAATGTGGCCGCTAAACAAGTAAAAATATTTTTTAGCGAGATGTGTCTCAGTGCCAAAAATATACCTTTTCCATTCTTCTGGCACCGAAGATAGTTATATTTTAACTTGCCACGCAGCAATACAGCAACCACTTGGCAGGTAAACCGACCCGATTGAAGAGGCGCTTCTTCCGCAGACACTGCAGGTATAGGCTGGGGATTACCGGTACAGCGCATTAGAGAACGCCACTCACGGTGGGTTGATGGGATGGGCAGTGGAGGGGAAATGACTTGACTCTGCTTTTGCCTACAAACTTTTAAGTATGCAACTTGTCGTACTTCAGTGCGTTTTTATAGTATCATTTCTCTGCTCTAACTGTGTATGTGTAGCTTGGCAGGCAGTCAGGCCTCTTAAGTTTCTAATTTACAATAAGTAACCATTCACACCACAATGTCTTGCTTCAGAACTCATGATCCCATAAAGATCCCAAAATGATTTTTTGAGAGTGAAATAAGAATGATAAAAATAATATTTGAGAATTGTTTGAAATTTTTAAATTTGCCCTTTTTTAAAAAACCAAAATTTTAAAGTCAGTAAATCAGTAAAAAAATTTTTTATTTTTCTAATGCCAAGGTGTTGCACGTCAAATAAAAGCCCATTTAATCAGCCTTAATATGAACCCAGTTTCAGATAACTAGCATCACACGTTCAAGACTTGCAGCTAATTTTGTAAATAAAAATGTAGAAAATTAAATTTTTTTGCAATTTTTGATACTACTTAATTTCTAAAAAATCATGCACTAGAAAAATTAAAAAAATATATATTTTCAATTAATGGGTACAAACCAGAAATAAACTAATTATTAATATCAGAAGGGGTAAGGTAGAATGTGTACGCTGATTTGACATGGAATGACCCTTTTTCCAAATTTTTTTACACCTTTTCCTAGTTTTTCCGTTTCCAAATTATGTCTACATTGTTCTGCTAATTCTTGATCCTTTTTTTTGTAATTAATTACAGTGTTAGCAACAGCTGATGCACTGCCAGCTAATGCTCCTAAAGTACTTAATACACCAAAAAGTGTTTGTAAAAATCCACCTTTATGAACTGTTAAACAATTGCCAGTTTTCAAATCTTTCAACGTTTTTTTAAGTTGTGGCATAGAGAGAGTGAGAGACATTCCTTTAACATCTTTAAACTTATTATTTTTATGATTAAGTTGTTCTTTTGTTAAAATAATCAATTAAAAAATTTTTAAGATCGTCGGCAAACAGTTGAAACACAATTTTTTCACCTTCATTTATATACAAAAAAATTAATTAATAAGATTATATTTTTAAAACAATAAGATTATATATAAAAATTTAATAAAATTATTTATAAATATTTTACAATGTTTTATTTTCATTCTACAACCAAGTTCACTCTGAATATGCATAGCTGATCCTGTTAACACCAGCCCATAATCTTTCGTTCAAATCTGCATCTGGAGTAAAAAATACTCTTTAAAAGGCTTTCTTTTCCAACTCCTTATCTGCAATATGACTTTCAGATGAATCTTTATGATTGTGATAAGCAATATCATGTTCCATAGCTGCAGCATCTAAAGGATTTATTGGTTTATAAATTTTTTCTAATCTTTCTTTAGGTCTAGTTCCATAGCCTAAAAAGTGATATCATAGAGCACGTAGTTGGAATGGTAAAGAAATTATTATATATAGTTTAGTAATCCTTTTCTGTGATGTTCTAATTTCCAAAAAGGAGGAGGAATTGTGTTTAGTACTTGTATAAGCTATGGAATTATTTCCTTTAGGATAGTTTACAACAAAATTACTAAATTTATTATTCGACACATCCATTATTATTCCAACTTTTTCACTGTAATAAGTTTATTTCCAGCATTCTCTTTACCATGAATTCTGAGAAGTCTATCAATATTTTTTCTATCATCATCAATCCATATATATTATTTTGGAAGATTTGTATATTTTTTAATGCCACTACCAGATATTGATAAAGAATGTTTTTTCTTAACCGATTCATAAACTGGTTTTACAATATTTTTCATTTGTCGCCTCTGCTAGATTTCGGCATTCCAGAATTTGGATCATTATTTGAAAAAAAAAAAAATAAAAAAAAAAAAAAAAAAAAACAGCATTTGTATCTGATAAAATTTGACTATAGTTTTGATAATCAGCATCTGTATACTCTCCTTCTGAAACATCCTTGCTTGTTAACAATTTAAACAAACCATCAGTTCGAATGTATAATCTACCTTTAATGATACGTTTATCATCCTTAAATATTACTTCACTATCGCCAATATATCTTTTACTTCTTTAAGGTCTTAATCTAAAAATATGGTCATTACAATTGTTTAAAAATTCAGTTACTTTCTCACCAATAAATGTTATTCTATAGTTGGTTAATGGTACCATATCCTTTGATGAATGCTTAAATGCTTTATCAGAGTGTTCATCTTTAAATTGTTCCCATTCAATAGATGTTTCTTCCAATGTTGGTGGATACTCTAAAATTATATTCACAACAGCAGGAATCGATGCAGTATTTAAATTCTTATTCTCACTTGTATCTTACTTTATTCTTTTGCCTAAACTATCAACTGCATCAATCATTGGTTGTTCTTGATTTTTATTTTTTTTCGTAACTTTCTTTGTGACGTTTTTTGATTTCTTTAAATTTTTCAATCAGCTGTCATCTTCTTAATACATTTTTTCTACAATATTTTTCGGTTACCATTTAAATATAATAAAAATGTACAAAATAAAATTTTTTAAATGTTCAATTTGGCATTCATACACCTCAAATGGGTGTTCAAATTGTTCAAAAGTGTGTTCAAACACATCAAAGAGGTGTTCAAAGGGTGCAAAATATAAAATAGAATATTTAAAACACTAAAAGTTCTTTATATTAAATGGTATATTGTCTCAAATGTAAAAAACATACACCGAGTAATAATAATTTGTATGAACAAATGAACAAAAAAATATTGTATTTGTAAATGTTCTGATACTAAAAAATCAATGTTTATCAATGGGAATATTAAAGAGGAGATTGCAAAAGAAATTCATAAACCAGGTCGAAAAAATGTTCCTACAAGAGCAGTTTTATCTTTTGGTATAGATGATCTCTGGCAAGCAAATTTATTTAAATGGATTTATAATTGACAGAAAGATGTTTCAAAAATTAACAAAGGATTTAAGTATATGCTAACTGTTATTGCAATAGCAATTAAAGATAAAACTGCAGAAAATTTAACTTTAGCATTCAAATGTTTACTAAACACCTGAAAACCTAAACATTTATAAACTGATATTGGAAAAGAATGTTATAACAAAATGTTTCAAAAATTAATGAGTGATTAGAATATAAAATATTATTCAACATTTAGTGATGATAAAGCTAGTTTTGTTGAGATATTTAACAGGACTCGAAAAAAAATTAGAAGAATTACACTATATAAGGAAGCTATAAATGGATAGATATATGTGGTGTTCGGGTAAAGTGGTATAACTCGAAAAACTAAGAAAATTGTGTTAACTTAGGAGCAGATTCAACATGTTATGTTCTATGTCTGGGTAAAAGGCCATAACTTTAATGGTTATGAAAAGGTAAAAAATTTAATTTGGAAGTATGTTTGTTCCGTTATACACAGTAGAACTTCGAACTTTCGTCTTCGATTTACACAAAACGCCATTTTTAGACATATACCACTTTACCCAATCACCACAGATAATACCAAAATTAATCAGTGATTACAACAACACAGTTCATTGGAAAATTAAAATGAAGCCTGTTGAAGTAAATATAAAGAATGAAGCCTCTATTCTACTCAATATGTATGAAAAAACAAGAAAAACCACTAAACCAAAATTTGCTATTAGGGATTAATTTTTGTATAAGCAAGACTAAAACATTATTTGAAAAAGGATAAACATACAACTAGTATTTGAAATTTCTAAAGTATTGTACACAAATCCAATAATATATAGAATTAAAGATTTTCAAAATGAACCAATTAACTGCATGTTTTATGAACAAGAAATTCTTAAAACTAAATATAATAAAGATTACTTAGGGGAAAAATTATGCGAAAGAAAGGAGATAAAGTATTAGTTAAATGGTTAGGTTTTGATAGTAGTCATACAGCATTGATAAATAAAAATAATATTATTATATAAAAATTATTTCTATATAAATGAGTGAAAAAATAACTGAGTTACGGACGTCAGACATTTCCATCAACTGATCAAACTAAAAATAATAAAAATGAATACAATAAGAGAATAGAATTTGACATACCAATTGGTGATTAATCTTCACATCCGAATGAAGCTTATGTATATTTTGTATTTAAGATAACTAACAGAGTTAAAAATGAGGACTATGCTAAAGATTCAACTATTGATCTTTGTGAGAATTACTTACCATTCCTATTTTCAAAAACAGAAATTTCTAAACATGGAAATATTATTGAGAGTATTGACAATCCTGGAATAACTTCCACCATGGTACATTCTTTGTTAAACTAAATTTCAGAATCAGTGCATGTACATATGGTTGAAAGAGGTTATGGTGTTGATAAATTCTTTTCTTTTAGATATGATAAACATAATGAAGTTGCAAATCCACTAAATTATTTGTTTGGATTTATTACAGATTGCAATGATATTTATTGGAAAGGGGGGGTTATAAAATGTCATTTATTCTGGGTTCTAATGACGATGTTTGCATTTATCGACAACCTAAGCTTAAAGCTGACGGAACTCCAAACCCTAACAATGTTCCTGATGCTGGTAAAATTATTGCTGATAAAATGAAAATATTGTGACCAATCATTGATTATGAGGCAAATTATGGAGATGGAAATAAAGCAAAATTACACAAAAATTCGAAAATTCCCATTTCTTTTAATATTTGGCAGTCTCTTGAAAAATTTGTTCTTACTGGGTGAAATACATTTCAGTTTGATACAACGAATCAACTTATTTTCTCTACAATTTGATATGCCGATTATGTAATTGTTGGTTTCCAAATTAATAGAAAAGAAGATCCAGAACAAGAAACATGGATCGTTATTTTGTCACTGCAATGTTAGAAAGAGTTCTATTAAAAATGGAAGAAATTAAGTCTTTCCAAAAGAGAATTGCAATCCAAACACAGAAAATAATATATCTGATCAAATGTACATTACTTACAAAGATTTTAGAAATTCAAAAAATAAATTTGATGATTCTTATCACAATAATGAAATGTACTTTAACCCAAATAAGTTTGTCTCTAAAAGAGCAATATATGTTATTGATAGTTCACATTAAAAAAAACTTATATTGTTAAAGATAAAACTAATATTGAACTTTCTGTTGATTTCACTAAACCAATTGTTGCTACAACAATATGTAATGTAGTGTAATGTAGTATAAATTAGTCAAAAAAATCTTTGTATATGATGTTAGAAATGACAGAATTACTGAAGAAATTTTGTAAGTAATTATTATTGTATTATATATTTTAATATATGATATTTTTAAATTTCATTAATTTATTTATGTAAAAGTAACACAGGAATTTAATTTTTTTATTTTATATAATTTTTTTTAATATTATGTGTTATAGCAATAAGGGAATCTTAATTTTTTTTTAAATGTCTTATACTAACAGAGGAATTTTAATTTTTTTTATATTATGCCTTACAGTAACAAACAAATTTTAAATTTTAAAATTTTTATCTTAATATTGTTCAATATTTTTAATATTATATTTTACTAACACAAAGATTTTATATTTTATTACATTTTTTAATATTTTCAATTTGATAATGGCCCCCTGGGTAAAAGTATCAATACCATTTTCAAGAATGTATCTTTTATCATCTTCAACACTTAATGTCCTTTTTCTGGATTCGACTAAAATTTTTTTAATGTTACTTCTTATAAGGTTCATACTTTTATACAATATTTCTTTTTTGAATAAATAACATAGCATACATTTTTGATATCAGTTCAATAAATTCTTCCATTATTTTTCCATTATTTTCATCAATTTTACAAATAACTTTTTTGTTGGTTTAGGGAATATTATATCTATTATCTTTTTCATAATCTGAATTATTAAAACGTTGAATCATTTATTTCATATCTTCATAAAAATAATTTGTTTTTATATAATAAATTAAAGATTCTGTACAACATAATTCAATATTTTCTCCATATTTTGGTTTCGTAACAATATAATGAAAATCGTACAGTAAAGTTTTTGATAAATCTAAAATAATCATTCCAACATAAATTGGTCTATTAGAATATAATTTTGTTTTATTCATACCAACTGCTGCTAAAGATCTACTAAAAATATATCTGTGTTTAAAAAATTGTTTTGCGACTAATTTTCTTAACTTGTTTATTATTCGTACATAATATAATATCGCCTCTATTTCTAATATTTTTGTGTTTTTCCAAAAACAGAATTATTCATTAATTTATAGATATCCTTTCAGAACTATTTTTGGCATTTGTTCTCTTTAATGTGTTTATATCAATATATGATTTCATCCAATTTGATTGTTTAAATCTTAATACTCTATGTACTTTTTTTAGTTTCATTCCTAAAGAATAATATTTTTTAAGATTAACATAATGTAATATATATTTTTCTTTATCACATAGGGTAAAATATTTTTTATTTTTGAGTCTGGATGGTTTTTATTTTCAGGAGCAAGAGGTAAATCTTTATTTAAACTGTACAATTATTTATGACATTCTAAATCAACTTCTAAACTTTATCCATAATTTGAATTGTTCTCCACATTTAATAAATATTTTTCCCAATAATTTGAATTACTGAGTTTTCAGTTTAACCCTTCAAAACTTACATATTGTAAATATTGTGTCATTGCCCACCCATATATATTACAGTAGAACCTTGATTATCCATAACAATGCAGGGTGCGAGCGAGTCGGATAATCGAAAATCGCGGTTAGCCAAGTCATGCTTACCGATAGATAGCAGACAGCTATTCTGCCCTTGAAAGAAGCAGCGTTTTACTTGTATCCAACTGTACATGCTCGGCAGACACACAGGTGATGCTAATAAATAGGTCTTTCCCATGTGTCATATAAGAGACAAGTAATTAGTTTTCACCTCTGATGAAAATTACTATAAATGTGTTTATGGTGTATTTTTATTGCTTCACTGTGTTGAGTAAATTAAATATGCAGGCTTCTTGTGACACGGCCAAACATCTAAAATGTCATTACTGTCATCAAATAAGACAGCAGAGCCTAAATAAACAATTCTCATTCTGTCCGTTAGCAAAAACAGGCATTACAACCTGGGCTTTGTAGGGGTGTGTTACGAGAGTGACAAATCCTAACTAACAACTGGTAGAGAAAGGAGAGGCAGTTATTCCACAAATGCCTGTTTTCCCAGACAAAAATGGTAATTTTGAAGTGGCTGAACCTTTACTGCATCACCATGACGAATCATAGCGTTGCCTTAATAAGGTTAACTCAAACAGGTGAATATAAATGCCAAAATACACGTGAATTTAATGACATGCATGTAAGTTGGGCATAGAAGCTTTGGTGGGAAGGTTAAGATATAAATAAAAATAAAAAGCATCTCATGGGATATGAACACAGGAGTCCGAACTGAAAATACAAGTTGATATTTGTTTCAGCAAAGTTGAACGTTGTAAGTCTGTTAAACATTTTTTAAACAATGTTCTATAATTCTGTCAAGCATTCAGTTGTAAGAAGTAATGAACACTTTTAATGCGTAGAAATCGGCGCATTAGCACCAGGAGACTTGTTGTAACAGAAGGAGTGTGTGAGTGGCTGTCTTACCTCGGCGCCTTGCTGACGTGTCGTGCGATAACATTGGATGTATGTCGTCCCCTCCCCATTCCCCTTCTCTAGTCCTTCTGTGTGGCAGCTTTGGCTTTCTCTCTTCCCACCCTCCATGCTGGCAGGGTGTGTACATGTGTTTTGAATCTTTCGGAAGAATATTCAACGGAATGAAAATTGATTTATGTTAATTGCTTTATAAACTTATACAGTATTTGTCTTTAAGTGTCTGTTTACATTTGTATTTACATAATCTGAAACAAGAGATTTACGTAATTTGAAACACAGAATTATTATTTTATACACTTACAAAAATATATTTTGCACATTTATGAAGATACGTTTTAAGAACTTTAGAAAACTATATTTTTAACGCACTGGAAAACTTTTCTTTACAAAGAAAAAATACTAGGCTGAAGTTTTCTACAGTTTTTTGAAGAAGTCTGTCACTTATTTTCTGCCGCAATTTGTTTATTTTTCGCATAACATTTAATCTTACTAAAAGTAAGGATATCTGAGAACTCACTATCGTCACCCTGTTCCATAAATAGCCAACAGTGCTTCTGTGGACTCTAATGCAGTTTGCAGATGAACACGTTTAACAGGCATCAAGTCCTCCCCAACACCCTCATCACTGGAACTGTCATCGGCAGCAGCGTAAGACGTGTTCGAACTGATAATCTCATCTGCACTTTTAATTGCGAAGCCAGGATCAAGACATCAGTCTGCAGCCATTCTTCAATGTTCTCTTCATCAAAATGAGCAAATTGCTTATTGTTTTTTATTGTTTAATAAAGTCACTCTGCAAAGATTTTTTTACCGTCTTTTTTAAAGCAGTGGAAGTTATCAGCCGAACCTTCTATGTCACAATATAACCTCCTCCATAAACGGATAATGTTTACTTTCACGACCATAACCCATGCCTTAACAGGTAAATTGCTTCCTTTAAGTTCACGTTTTTCCAGAATTCAACCATTCCCTTATCTTCTGCGGAGTAGTAAGCTCAACAATTCTTGTCTGTAATGCCTCTTTAGTGTTATAATTACACCTTTATCCATTGGGGGCAAATAGGATACAAAGATTTTTCCATCTGCTGATCTCAACTCATTTTCGTGTGAATGTGATGGGGCAATATCTAAGAAAAGCACTGCTTTGACTGGCAAACCTCTTGACTTAAAAAATTCGGAATCATGTACAAATTTGGAATGAAACCACAATTAAAAAATATCTTGTGACATCCAAGCTGATTTACTGTGATAGTAATCAACTGTAAATGTTGCATTTTCCTCCCTTTAAAAGATCTTGGCTGATTTGCTTTCCCCACACAAAGTAAGTCTGTCTTCTCCACTAGCGTTAGCACAACACATTATTGTTACATGCTCTTTGCTAGATTTGTGACCAGGTGCCGATTTTTCTGCTGATGCTGCGAGTGTTTTGCTTGGTAGGCACTTCCAGTTCAAGCCACTCTCATCTGCATTGTACACTTGGTCCGGAACAAAGTTGTGTCTTTCTATAATGCGCTCGAATTCCTTTTTAAATGCATTTGCACCTTGAATATCGCCACTCAGTTTCTCGCCTTCCAAAGACAATTCCCTTATTCCATAACAATCTTTAAATCTTGTCAACCAACCATGCAATGCATTGAATTCTTTCGTTAGACCTAGTTTTTTAGTCGCGCGCTGTTGTGTTACTGACTTCAAACTCATTTGCAAGTTTTGAAATTCTCTCGCCACTTTGAAATCTTTCTATGATTTTAATTTTAGTCTCTATCGTCAGTAACACTCTCTTTCATTTCTGTTCATCTGCTGACATAATGAATTGTTATCCTCAAATATGTAAATGGTTTTAAAAAATATACTGCACAGAATCACGCATCAGAAAGAAAATGTAACTTGTGCAATACACGAGCTAGTGGAACAAAGCAAGAAGTCAACTAGCTGTTGATGCCCCACCTGCTGCGTGATTAATCGTGCTGGCACGCGGGAGAGTCCAGTCTGTTCACACGAACATGGAACTGCGTGCGAGATTATAATCTTTTTTACACAACATGGAATACAACAAAAACAAATTTTTTACTGTGCAAAATCATTTTTAATGTACATGAGACAACTATATACATATTTTTGTCCATTCAAAAGACTCTTCCAATTTTTTAAACATCAAGTTAAAGTTTTTTAACAATTGTTAAAATCTCTTGTCATAACTTAAAAAAAAATTGACTTTAACATAAATTGTGGTTAATCCGCAAATCGTAAGATCGAGTCGCGGATAAAAGAGGTTCTACTGTATTTGCATCTAAATATTCCAAATATGACTTTTCAATTTCAGGATTATAATTTTTCATATATTATAATTTGCTTTTGTGGATCTTTCACAACATTGTGATATTCCAAATCCAATTCATTTTTCAATAATTAATATTTTATCAAAATCAGTTAATAATTTTAATTAAATTTTTGTATGTTTTACCATTGCATCCCAAGCTAATCCTAAAGCTGTAAAATACCGAGAAGGATCTAATTTATGTGTTTTTATACAAAAATCTTTACAATTTTCAAATAAATCAGCCAAAATTAATACATCAGATTTATTATATTATTATGTATATTTGCATAGATTGCAATATTAAATGTATTCCAAACTTTTTAAACAAATTTGTAATCTTTATCCAAAATATCAGTTTTATTTAGATTGTTGCAAAATTTTTCTTTAGATGGTAATTATGTTTTGTTAAATTTTTCTTCAGAATCCATGTAATCGTATGGATATACACCTTTTTGAAAATTATGAATATAAACAGAAACAAAATTTTAGCTTTGATAATTTAAAAAACATTTACTATGAGCCACTCCTCTAAATTTTCCACTTAAATAATTGTGGTCCATTACTGAATCTTTTACTAGTTCACCCTCAATAATAGTATTTAATAGTCTTTCATAAATATGGCAATGTGTTTCATTCAAATATTTCTTTATTCCTTCATTAGTTAATGGAATCATTGGTATTTCATGTTCAACTATCTCTTTAATTTTTTTAGATTCTTCAATTAAAATTTTTTACAAAAACACTAGAGGCATTTTTTCCTTTATAATATACAGGAGGTTTGTAATCACTATTTTCATATTTTATATAATAAGAATAACTTATTGGCTTGTGTTTTTGGTACGCCTTTGTATACAATTTAGCCGGATTTGGTTCACAAGTATTTATTTTATTTGATAAACATTCTAATTCAGAATACATACCAAAAGGTACTTTTAAAAAATGCTCATAATTCTTAAATTTTAATTTTTTTTTCTTTCCATTTGGAAGTTCTACTCGAACGTCTTAATGTTCTTTACAGTCTTTTTTTGTGATTATTTAATTTATGCTCACAATAAAAATGAAGTAAACATCTGTCACAAAGAAATTGTTTTCTTGTATTTTTTTAAAGTTGTCATCCTAGAAGTTGAGAAAGACTTTTTAATATCCAACAATAATGATCATTACTGTGGTTTTTAATATATAAGAGAATGATGTAATTTTCAGTTTTATTTTCTGTAATAGTTAATGTGTAAAAAATTTACTACTTTTCGTATTTGATTTTTTTTCTTTACTATTTGTTTTGTTATAGATCCTTTCTCCACTTGAGATTTAGGCTAGCTAATAGCTCTTTAGAAACTCGGATATTATTGTTATGACTTACTCTTAAAGGATTACTTTACATTAAAACAAAGTTCTTTCTTTATCACTGATGCTCACCTGGCGTTGAAAAATCCTTGGCTTTTGGAAGGGTGGTCACACGTCCTTTAGTATTGACAACCTCGGGCTATCACGTGGTCGTCCCACATCTGCCCATACAGGGCTACCAAGATACAGCAACTTAATACAACAAAAAGTTGTCCTCAGCTAAACATAATCACGTTGTCCCGCGTCTGCCCACGTTGGGCTCTCAGAACCAAGTAATCTTAAGACACAAAATAAAGTCATCAGCTAAGCATAATCACCGACCTCGTCCCGCGTCTTCCCACACCGGGCTCTCAAGGTAGAGTAACCCCAAAAACGCGTCTCTGCTGGCGACTTGCACCTCCGCGCGCCTAAAGCTCGCCAGCTAATCGGTGTGCTCTCATTCTCGCACTGGCCACGCCCCCTAGCTTTGCCTTTCCAGCTCCTGACGGCACTGACATTTATTATTTTCTTTCTTTCCATTTGCTTAAATATTACATAATTATTTACAACACACAGTTAACGTACACTTATCACAAAATTTAAATTAAACCCTTTACATTACTGATTGGCCGTTTCTTTCCCCTTGGTGTTGCCATCTTGTTTTCTGTCTCTAATGGCAGGGGGATAGGGGATGGTGTTGAGCAGAGAGTCAGTTATGCCATGTAGGGTCCAAGGCAAGTGTCTTTCTCAGAAAAGACAATAAGTTCTGCTCAGGCATTTTTCACAGTCCAGAGAGTCAGTCTTGTCCCCCCATCCTTATGTTACGAGCTGATGGATGGCTCTCGACAACTCATCTCTGGCATCACCAAGACGTCGCTTCTCTCAACCAGAGAGAGAGCCTCTGCCCTTCAGAAACACAGGGTTTATTCACTATTTACCCCAAATTACGTACATAAATTTTTATATCAATGTATTACAAATTTATACGGGTGAATTCCTAAATGCCCGTAACAGTTTCTTCTTCATTATTATTGAAATAATTAATAAACATTTATTTTTCTTCTATCCCGCCTTTTTCTTCATCTTTAAACATAATTTTTTTTCTTAACAGGCATTAACACTAATAGAAATTCCAGTTCTTTTTTTCTTTTTCAAATAAATTAATTTTATCTAATTGCACTGGAAATTCTAAACCTTCAAATGCATTATTAAATTCATGTTCATATGCTATACAGGGTGAGTGTGAATTCGACCGACAAACTTGGTGGGGCGATTTTTACGCAAAATAAGGTAGGGTTTACATTTGACAATTGTCCCGAAAGTTCATATGAAGGGTGTTAGGAGCCCTTGAAAATGTGTTTTCAAAATCGATTATAATTAAAATATCGAACAGCGCTGGAGATGTAGTAACAACAATGTGGACATGTTTTGGGCTATAATAAGACGTCTGACCCCAACGTGGTAAGATGGTACAAATCATCCCCCTTCATGGACAAATGGCATATTTGAAATTTCGATCGCATGAAATTTGGTAGCCGTAACATGTAATCGTAATTTGACCGTTGTTTATGAAAGAACATGTTCAAATCAACAAAAAAGGTCGCCTTAATACAAGACCCTTCGGCCAACCATTTCCCCAGAAACAGCGATGTAAGTAACGGAGGGTGGAGTGGAGTGTCGTTACCTAACGCCTGTGCGGATATGTAACATGTCTTGCACCGCTACCACTGAGCCATACTGACACAACATGGTGCGTCGTTGCGAACTGTGCGTAGAACTTGATGGCCATTGCATCGAGCCTTTTTTGTAAGATGTGTAATGTGTAAATAAATGTAATTACACAATACCTGTTGTTTTTCACTGACTCCACGTACTATCCGACATGTAACAAAACGAAGGAGTGGACAAATGTGGGCGCCTCTTAGCGGATACAGTCTTGTGGAAAAATGTAGGGCAACGAGGGGAAATGAGAGATCCCCGAAATACTGTCCAACCAGCGGCATTGTTCACCACAATTCCCACATGCGAATATCCAGGGTGGCCCCATTGAGGATCGAACCTGGATCACCTCGCTAGGAGGCGGACACGTTTGAACGATTTAATGCTCAGTATGGCTCTGTGGTAGCGGTGCAAGACATGTTCCATATCCGCACAGGCGTTAGGTAACGACACTCCACTCCACCCTCCGTTACTTACATCGCTGTTTCTGGGGAAATGGTTGGCCGAAGGGTCTTGTAGTAAGGCAACCTTTTTTGTTGATTTGAACATGGTCTTTCATAAACAATGGTCAAATTACGATTACACGTTACGGCTACCAAATTTCATGCGATCGAAATTTCAAATATGCCATTTGCCCATAAAGGGGGATGATTTGTACCATCTTACCATGTTGGGGTCAGACGTCTTATTATAGCCCAAAACATGTCCACATTGTTGTTGCTACATCTCCAGCGTTGTTCGATATTTTAATTATAATCGATTTTGAAAACACATTTTCAAGGGCTCCTAACACCCTTCATATGCACTTTCGGGACAATTGTCAAATGTAAACCC